>CAEMYA010000160.1:514470-563951 GCA_903131615.1 Diplodus sargus
AAAAAAAAAAAAAACGTTTCAGCCCCAAGCTTTTTTAAGTATACCACATTGCGTGCAGCAGAATCAAAGAAGTTAAGATAGATGGGAAATTACATGAAACAAAAGATGATTCAAATGGATCTTAACTTGGTTCACAAAATGCTATGATTATAACTAAACTAAAAATTATTTGTAATTGCAAATGCAGCAGATCTGACACTATTTTTTAGTGAATAAGCAAGACTATTAAAAAATCTTAAGAACTTCCACATGCAACAATGACTTATCTGGTTGTGGATAATAACGATAATCAAGCTGCCCCATCTCAGTGCAGACCCACAGTACTTATAAAAATCACTTCAGTTGGCTGACCTTGAAACTAAGAAGAGACAGATAACAGTAGATACTTATACTTCATTAAATGTGTGAAGGTCCATGGCCTAAGACAGTGACAGCTAAGGTGTAAAATGGACTCTGACCAAGAATTTGCATGCTAATTAAAGGACATTTTGAGAGTTCCAACCTGGGCTCACCTGAATATGGTTGAAGAAAGAAAGGGAGAAATGATATGTTAAGTCACTACTGACAACTCATTCCAGCTCTCAGCTACATGGGTTTACAGTGTTAGTGGGTGAGACAGACAGACTGTCGTCGCCTGGAGAATCAGAAGGAATGTCTTGCTTTTTAATTCAGCATCCAAGTAAACAGGTTAGAGCAGACACGCTGCCGGAATGAGTAGCACGACTCACACCCGTTTCAAGAGAGGCTGCAGCAGTGTGTCATCTAGTCTTTCCTATTTTTAACGCAACACACCTGTGGTTCTCTGCAAAAATAGATCTGAATTATATCTACATCATAACATCATCACTACAGTTTTGTTGTCTGTATCTGTGGAATCACAGAGTGACAGGCATGAAGAGAATACACACAACAGGGGAAGGACAGTTTATTTTTATATGAAGTTACATTTAAGTTAGTAAAGTAAAGTAGTAAAGTAATTATTATAAATATCCAGGTCAAACTCCATGTGAAAAGATATAGCTGTATCTGTGCTGCAGCAGCAACACTGCCTGTGTGGACATACACATGACTAAGCAGCAGCAGTTCAGCAATGCAGCCGTCATGCATTAAACAAGCAGGATATTGTCATTTGACCAAGTGCAGAGCCACCTCACTGAAGTTGTAAACTTTGGTACGAGGCAGAGTAAACTTGTGCAGCCTCGGACCAGAGTATGTGTGTGAGATAGTGTGTGCAAATACAGAAGGTCTACATTGCTATTATGTGAACTGTCAGTTACCGTAGATTGGCACAAAGACTGGAAACAGTCCAAAGGTTATAAAATTCACCTTCCAGCGCCTCTAAAGCACACTAATAACATGTCATAGCTCCTTTGATTAATATGTTCCAAAACAACACAGCATGAAAATGATGAGCTTTGGTTTTACAGGCTGTAAAGTGGTGGAAATTCTTGAGTGGGAAATTCCAATGACTTTCTGGAGTTTGTGCCTGGTCAAGAAGAGTCCAGCACACACAGTGTGTCAATTAGTGAGCTTCAGATGTACTGGTGGATTAACCTTTGGATAGAGAAACGTTTACCATTTCCTCCTATCTCCAGTCTTTATGCTAAGCTGAGTTAATTGCGTGGTTGTTTTAACTTTAGATTTAGTGTCGAGAAATGACAGTGATATCTAGTGTCCAGAAATGACAGTGATATCAATCTTAATCTAACTCTCTAAACAATGAATCCTATTTCAGATTTTGTTGAATAATCATAGATAATCATTGAACAAAAATGGTAAACATTTGCTGTTTCTAAATTTTCAAGTGAGATGGTTTTCTGCTTCTTCTTTTTTGTCTTTTTCTTTGAGTTTTGGAAAACAAAATGTGTGAAATCACCATCCATTGACTGAACAAGAAATCACAGAAGACGTCAACGGAATTGCTGATCATTAAAATTAGCAGCCTTTACAGCAAAGACAAAGAGTATGCATGTCATTGTTAAATGGAGGGATTTAAACTTTATCCTAACAACAGAAGAAAAGGCAAACAACCCCTGAAGATCAGATATGAAGATTCCAATGTCCCTGTCATTGCTGATTGCAGTGTTTCACCTACAGACATCAAACATAATGCCATGAGCAGAATACACAATCAGCTTTCTCAGCATTAACATTTCTACATTTGTGCTGTTCAAAAAATCTCCTGCTCGCATAGATACCTGGTAAAAACTTAATTAAATTGTTCAGAAATGGAGATTGGAGATTTGGAAAAAGACAGTATCTAGACAGATGGCAGCAGGTGAGCCAGAGGAGTAGGTGGAGCAGTTGGAGGCCAATATTTGCGACTGGCTTTTAGATTGCTTCTGCTAAGTGGCCAAATAAAGTAAGTCACCCATTTAGGGGGGATTGACACAGCTCTCAGTTCGATATTATATAGGAAGAATGCCCTTAATGCGTCGTTGAGAGAAAAAGGTCAGTTAGAAAATGATTTTTTCCGGATATTTAATTCATTTTTCTTTAAGCAGAAGAAAAAATGTAGAATAGGTCTTGCAGTCAGCGCCGCCACTCCCATGACGCGCATCACGCGCTGTGCGTAGGGCACCAAGTGCTGAGGGGGTACCAAAAATAGCCTAATGAAAAATCATCATAGTCATAATAATTATAACGCCGATAGATTTCAGTATTAGGCACTTTTTAGGGACATATATCACAAAACAGGCAGAACAAGAGATATATTTAATTGCTCAGGAAGGTAACAATGGTGCCTCCCCAAACACACACACACTTAACTTCCAAGCTCCCCGTTGGTGCCCTCCCCATCTCAGTGGTCTGTTGGATTGCGCCTGACGAAGTATGACAGTAAGTCAACTTTTTTGGAAATGGCCCCAAAAAGACAGCAGGAGTCAGGAGCAGAGAAAAGAAAGGAGAAACTGCAAGATGATGCCTGTGCATCTCTTGCAGGTAAGTCCATATTTAATTATCCTTAAATACGGGAAATGTGCTACTAATGTGATGGTTAGCCCAGCATACACCTCGAACTAGCTGACATTATTGCTAATGTTAGCAAACTCAAATATGTGATAACTTAGGCGCAAGCTAAATTGAGATTTTACTGTTAAACATTATCTATGCATTATAAAAGTAACTGAAACCAGTTTATGGTTTATTTTGACGTGATGGTGGTCAAAATACTTTCTCAGTAACACTTAGCAGTCAGTGCACAAGGTAGGCTAACAATTCTTCTTGCTTCAGACCATTTATTACTGTGTAGCGTGCGGTTAATAGTCTTTAGCCAGGCATTTAGCAAAGTTTACCTAGCATAGTAAAATTTTAATCTGTGTCTCAGTCAAAAGGATTTGTATCTGTAAATTTTAATCTATGTCTCAGTCAAAAGGATTTGTATCTGTAAATGTGAATCTGTATCTGTGCCATCTAACTTGTATATCATCATTTGCATATCAATTTAGTATTTTTCAGCGGAAATATATTTGTGAATCTCCATTTTTTGCTGTGGATCTTTTTGGGACTGTTTTTCCGCGGCACTAATGCAACATTGATAGACACTGTTATATTAAACATAAGAAGAAGACCAAACCAAGTGCTGCCACTGGTTGCCTGCTTGATGAAGGGGCAGCAGCAGCATGGCTAGCTAACTAGCTGCTTCCATGCTGCTATATTCACACTTTATTAATTACTAGTGCAGTGCCTGTAAGAAAATATGTGTTCCTATAGAAAAGTGGGAGGTTAAGAAGCTTTTTCATTGATGGCCAAATGAGGCTGTGTTTGAAGGTGGAACGTCAGGGATATTTAGGTTTGCTGTGAAATCCGATATTCCAGGGTATAATTGGCCGTTTTTGACTATTTTTGATTTTGCCATTATATTTCACCTTAAAAACTATTTACTTTGTGTCATTATTTTCAGCACAACCTCACATGTGTGACTGTACAGTTATTTTTTCATTTTGACATACTGTATTAACACAATGGACCTAAAATCACAACAAAAAAAACATAAAATCCGAGTAGAAAAAGTTTTTTTTTTTACCGTGAAAACCACAAACATGTTTAACAAACCATTTTTATTACTTATAATGAATATATAAATTGTTGTTTGCTGAATATGTGCATACATTTTAAAAATTTACAATTATTTACATTTAAATGCAGGCAATGCTCAGATCTGCCTGAGCTCCTTCCAGGTGAATGATGAGCTGCACTGCCTGCTCCACATTCAGCTTCTCCTCATTGTTTTGACTCATTAAACAGAAAACCGACTCCACTACACACTAAACACACTACACCAACCACTACATAACACACTAACTATACACTCCAAACACGCTAAATGTGACAAATCTCTCAACTCTCAATATCGCTGTCTGTACACCGACTGTCGTTGCCGGTCAATCATCCACCGAAGTCCCTCCCACAACTTCCTGTTCCTCAACAACCAAACTTGCTGCTTGGACACTTTCGTGACAAAAGCCTGTTTTTACCGTTTCTTCTGCACCAGACACAAAGCAAATGTGAAGGCAATGTTCACAAAAAAGCGTGGCAGACATTATTTACCCTTTAGTCCGGTTTTGGACATGCCAGTGCGTCCGGTCTGTCGACTCGGGAGTTGGGCCCTGTGGGTTTGCTACCGGCTAGCAGCTAGCTACACACGAACATCCACAGATTCCGATTCCACTTTGTTGCCTGCTCGTCTCCGCATCTCCTCAGATCCAAACAGACTCGGTCCGGACTCGTCTAGCCGGCAAAATCCCGGTACGGTCTCGTTTAGTCTCATTAATCCACAACAGTCAGTTTAGATGCACAGAACGGAATTGGACCGAACAGCCGGCAAAATCCCGGTCCAGCTCGCGCCGCCGCAGGTATAAATCTGCTTGTTTCTTAAGGTATGTCGTGGGCTTGAGCTCTGCAGTGATTGGCTCTGGTGAGCACATGGCTACGGTGTGCAGTGATTGGCTATGGTGCTCACGTGACTGTGGTGGCTCCGGTGGACAATGCTCCTGAATTTGTAAAGCATTTATGAAATAATTTATTCAAGGTATCATTGCAGTCCAAACAAATGCGAAGTTGCACACCACTGAACCAAGCAGCAGCCATGTTGAAACTCTCAGGTCAGTCTGATCCTGATCTGCAGAGATATTTGAGGCACACACACACAGACAGACAGACAGACAGACAGACAGACAGAGATTCCTTGCTTTACTCGAGAGATGAAAAGCAGTGTTGCCACAGTTACCTCTAAAAAGTAATCTGACTACTGATTACTGACTACTCCTTTAAAAAGTAACTTAGTTACTCTGCAGATTACTTGTTTTTAAAAGTAACCAAGTTATATTACAAGTTACTTTATTAGTTACATTCAGCCCCCCCCCCCCATAAACATTCAGCGTGGCATTCAGATTTCTGTCCTTCTCCAGGTAGGAAGAAAAACATGTTCTGTGAGGCAGCACAGCATTGATAGTAGTGGAATCGTGTTTATTGTGGTACGATAATAGGGCGACTCAACTGTGTTTAAGCGCAGCATTTCCTCTATACAACAACATACCGCGCGACCAACTTCTTCAACTCTCCCCCGCTTACTTGTTTTGCAACGAAGTCCAGCTTTTGTTGTTTGCAGACGTCAAGGCCGTGACTTTGCTCGCAGCTCTCTGCTTAACACCACCAGGTGGGACTTGCTCTGTAAACGTAACTGTGCTGCGACTTCAAATTTGACGTTGTGTTTTTGAGGCTTGATAGTACTTTGTCGCCAGCACAGAGTGTACAACGAACCTTAATATTCTCATCTTTAGCTGAAACGAACTCAAAATAATGACTGTATTCCAGCTACAAAACGCACATTTTTCTCTTCCCTCCATTGTTTGTGTTTGTGTCGCTGCATTGTGTAACAGGCGTTGAAAAACGTGATTTGTCCCTTACGTGACATCACTCCCGGAGACGCAAGAAGAAAGCAAAAATAGATATATTTTAGTGAGGAAAATGACGAAAATAATAGTAACGCACAGTGACTTGAATAAGTAACTTTAATCTGATTACTGCTTTGGAAATATTAACGAATTAGATTACTCGTTACTGGAAAAAATGGTCAGATTAGAATGGCGTCACTGATGAAAAGTCACTCAGAGCCATAACTGTGGTCAAGCCAGCCAGGGTTCGCGTTAGCTTGGTCAAATCAGCCACATGTTGTTTTCTAGAGCGCGAATCTACTAACATTTACGGTAATCGTAGCGAAACCGCTGCGAAGAGCTGCTGGTAGTGACTGTGGGGCAGACTGCAGTCTCACAATCAGACCCATGAAACATACGAGACTTTTACAGTAATTATTCCCGGTAATAAACTGAAGGTATCACGAAGGTATGCGTCCGGATTACAAAGTAAAGGATGACGTGAGAAAAAAAAAAAAAGTTTCCTTAAGTAGTTCAATATTCATATACTGCTGGATTTAGTACTTCCTAGACTACCTGCATGCATACCATGAAGTATATTTACTGTTTACGAGTAATCCTGTGTCAAATCCTTAACAGAGAAAAGAAAAAGGATATTTCACCCAAATTTGATGTGGAATAAAAAGCTTATTTTCCATCCTCTGTCAAAATCCTTAAACAGACAGTGTGTAACTATTTAATTAATTTATTAACTCAAATCAACGTCTTCATTCATAAGTAAGTCCGCATTGTTGTACAATTACCTCTGCCAACAATCTGACATATCCTCCTGAGCGAAGAATCACCTATTTGAATATACATAGCACGGGTAATCTCTACGGAGTCCGCCATGTCTTTCCCGGTGTAAAAAAACTATGGACTGCCGAGAGGGACACAAAGCACTACGTGGTAAGGCTAAACGCGATTTAGCTCAGAGCTAGCTTGACTGCGGAACTGAGAGGGAGCTCAGCGAAAGCGCTCGTAACTTACTAACATCTAACTAACTACATCTTTACCTCATTACTTGAATCAGTAGAAATACTCGACGCTGTTGGGAAAGAGTCCATATTTTGAAAATGAGTTTTTTGTCAGTCAGGGCCACCGTAGCTTCTGGAACGTCTTCAGGACGGGAGGGGTGAGCAAAATAGTGTTGCAATGCAGAGCCTCACAGCTAGATGGTGCTAAATACCCGATATATTACACACTGTCCCTTTAAGCGAGAACAAGAATAAGTATTTTCGCCCAAATTTGATGTAGACATTTACTTGTAATTAAGCATCATTGGACTGTGGTATTGCTCCCTTTTTTGTAAGTAAGTTAGGAGTATTTACATACTTGTTATCTACCATTAACTCCTTAGACCACTCAAGTGAGAAAATTCTGTTAGGGTATTTTAATTCTAATTGGCTAGAATGATCGCAATCTTTTCAACAGTATAAACCTCACACAACTTATAACTGAACCCAACAGAGTGTGCTCTAGCTCAGCTTCCCTGCTTGACTGGATACTAGTCACCCATCCTGATAGAATTATTCAATCTGGTGTATTATCGGATTCTTTTAGTGACCACTCCATTGTCTTTTGTGTTTGGAAGATTAGAATGCCTCATCTTCCTCCTAAATGTATTAAAGTAAGGAAAGCTAATATTAATCCTGATCTCTTTAACCAGGACATTTTAAACATAAACTGGGAGAGGTTAATACCAAATGTTGGAGATGTGTGGCATTTCTTCCACACTGAGTTTCTCAAAGTCATTAACAAACACGCCCCCTGGTCAACAATCACAGTTTAGGGGATTAAAGGAGAATTTGTTTTATTAATCTATTTAAACAAAGAGACAAGGCTTGGAAAAAATATCGAGCAACTAAGGATGTCTCTGATTGGAATGCTTATAAAGATTTGAGGAATAAATGTACAACCAAAACAAGAAATGCTAAAGCTAATTAGTATAAAGACTCCCTAACAACCAACTTTAAGAATCCCAAACAGTTCTGGAAGATAATCAATAGTGTAACTAATAAATCTACAGAAAGCGTCACTACTCATACTAAAATGAATAATGAAATTATTAATGATTCACAATTAATTGCAGAAGCCTTTAGCCAGCACTTCTCAGAAACTGGCAATTCTCTGTCCAGTAATCACTGCTCTAACCTCAGCCTGATTAAGGAAAGGTGCAGAAGCTCCTTTTCCTTCAGGACTATCACCTCAACTGACTTCTCATGTTTTATCATTTCTCATATCATTGAAGGACTTTAAGTTGTTAAAAGAAATGTTGAAGACGCTACCTATAAAGCTACATTAGTAACACGTGCAGTTCTGCTCAGTGGGAGTAATTGAAGAATGAAGATTATTATTTATTGGAAAAGATACTTTAATTTTGACTTCGATGAAGATTTTTGCCTTTGGAATTGAAAATGTCTGATAGTGCAGAAATGCCGAAGATGCCGAAGTGACGCAAACCGATATTCCTGAGAAGGAAAATGTTTCTGAAAATGCAAGTGCTTAACGCAAGGCCAGAAAGAATAAGCTTGGTTTTCTTATGCGCCGGATGAACATAATTAAGGATTTGATGAACGATAAATCAAACGTTGAGGAAGTAAATGAAAATTGTGTGACGTTTGGAGAATTGTCGAAAGCGTTAGAAGCTATTCATATGGAATATCAAAATACACTGAGTGAAGACGATCGCAAATTGGATGATAACACATGGTATAAACCCAAGAGAGAAAGCCATAGGCTATTTATTGAATACGTGGATGATTGGCTACAGGAATGTGAGAATAAAGACTAGGAGAATGAAATAGGCCCAGAGGACAGCGTTTCAGCAACTCAATCCAAAAATGCAACTGACGCTGGATCAAAGGTCTCAGTAACCTCCTCTGCTGTGGCACACGCGGCAGCGGAGAAGGCCGTGTTAGAAGTTAAATTGGAGGCTCTTAAACAAAAACACGCTATAGAGGCAGAGGAAGCAGAATTGTCAATTGTCAAAAATTTGAGGAAACAAAAGGAAATGTTAGACTGCTAAAGGAATCCAAGATGCAAGTGCTCCTCCACGAGTACAGCTTCATGCAAGAGAGCCCTATTTTCTCACTTCAGTGCGGCTGCCCATCTGGCCAGATCAGTTAATGTATATGTCTTATCCCCAACCTATGCATTCTCGTCCACTGCCCCTTAGCAAAACTACTTATGAGCCTTTACAACCCTGTGTCACCTCTAGCCAGACACGGCCCTCACGAACCACTCAACAAACCCGAGGGCCATTACGGCCACACTCAGGACGACACCATATAAGTGGCGCACCACCAGCTCCTCCTGAACCTCCTATTGGAAACCCACAGGACACTGCTCACCTTTATGGCATTCTACAGAAGCAAAACGACATCACAGCTTCACTGATAACAGGACAAATAATTTTTGCCCCGAAAGGAGATCAAGGTATTTAATAATGATCCAATTGAATACATCTCGTTCATCACTTCATTTGAGCATATAATCGAGAGCAAAATTGAACATGCAAAGGATAAATTGTATTATCTAGAGCAATATACGTCCGGTCAGTCTAGAGAGCTGGGTAAAACCTGTCTTTTCTTAGACCCAGACAGAGGCTTTGCAAAGGCCAAAGAATTGCTCCATGAGCACTTTGGAAACGAATACCAAATAGCCAATGCATATATCAAGAAGGCATTGTCGTGGTCCCCCATTAGAGCTGAAGATTCCCAAACTCTGAATTCTTTTGGTCTATACCTCAGAGGTTGTTTAAATGCCATACATGAAATCGCCTACATGGATGAATTGAATTTGTCTTCTAATCTGAATCTATTAGTTGGTAAATTGCCTTACAAATTAAGAGAACGATGGAGAGTTGAAGTGTGTCATTTTCAAGAGTCAACCAATCACAGAGCCACATTCAAGACCTTAGTTCATTGAAAAACAAGTCAAAATCTTGATGGATCCTGTCTTTGGTGACATGCAAGACCCTTCACCAAGAGCGGTAAGGCCCACACAGTCAAGTGTAAAATCCAAATTCACAGGCAAAAGGTTCACAGCCAATGCAGCAACCATTGACGTCAATCCCAATTCTCACCAACAAAGGAGCAGTGCTGCAACAGTCAAACATAGGCCATTCTGTCTGTTTTCTTCGGGAGAACATCCACTTGCAAACTGTTCATGGTTTAAAAGGAAACGTCACACTGACAAAATTGCATTTTTGAAAGAAAGAGGGATTTGCTTTGCATGTCTTGTTTCAGGCCACATGAGTAAAGACTGCACTCATAGCCAGTCATGCACCATTTGCAACAGGTCACATCCTACAGCACTGCACATAGGAAAAGTGGAGCAGAACAAAGGAATAGAAAAGCAGGATTCACCCAAGGAAACGAACAAGGATGAACCTAATAAGGTGAACACGGGACAGATTTCTCTCAAAGCATGCAATCATACTGGGGACGGTGATGATCAGTATCTGATGTCAATTGTACCTGCGAAAGTAAAATCTAACAAAGGCAACGCAGTGATTCAAACTTATGCATTTCTTGACCCTGGCAGCTCTGCCACATTTTGTACAGATAAATTGGTGCAGCAGTTAAATGTACAAGGGAAAAGAACAAACATTCTGTTACGCACAATGGGCCAGGAGAGAACTGTGGCTACCAACGTCATCACTGGATTGGAAGTAAGTGGACTTCAGGACAACACATTCGTAACTCTGCCAGAGACCTATACACAATCTAGGATTCCCGTTACTAAGAGTAACATACCCAATCAGAGAGCTTTGTCAAAGTGGCCTTACCTAAAAAAATTGTGGATGAGTCGGCCAAAATTGTGGATGGACATTATAGCCTCAAATTATCTTTCAGAAAGGATGACACAACATTGCCCAACAATCGATACCTTGGCGAACAACACCTGCAAAGTCTGAAAAGGAATTTTAATAGGAACCCATCATTCTGTAGGAACATGTCCACGTCTCCGCCTCCACAACAGGAGATGCATCTGCATGTCTGAGTCCGTTTCACCTATCACCTAATTCCCTGCCACCCCATCATTTCCTGGCTCCTTTTTCCCCTTCTCCCTGCACTTCACTAGTTAGAAGACACCATGTAACAGGCAATAAACATGTTGCTTGCGCGAAGAGACTGCTTGCTGAGTTCACGAGTGGAATCACTGGACTCCCTTCAATCACCTATTATGTTATAAACTGTGGCTTACAAAAAAAAAAGCCTATCTGTGGACTAAATATTCCTTCACCCAACTTCCTGTCCGAGAACAAGAGCCATGTGTTAAGGATACTCACCAGCATCTGACTGTCCCATGTTACCGTGAAATCAATGGTCATAAAAGAGAGCCATAAACATTTCTATACTAACAGAGAAGTGGAGAGAGTCCTGATCTTTTTCCTAATCCAAGAAAGATGCCAAGACTTAGTCTCATCCTTTCTTCAATAATATATTTTACAACAGCAGGACCAGATCTACATTTTGATATGCTTCTTATCTCCCTGATGTAATCCTAACCCAAGTTATACATTTTTTTATTTTAATATCTGAGTGTCTGGTGTAGCCACAGTGCCATCTCATGGTAAGTTTTGGTATAGTTCCCAGAGGACTTTCTTAAGTAATGTAATCCACAATTAATGTTTATCTATACTTTCTCCAACACCTTCAACCTCCAACATATGTTTTGACGTATAAGTCAGCACTATATGAAACAGGTTTGAGCCATCAATGCTGGTGGAGGTTATGTATCTGTGTGTTGCATGTATTATAAATTCCTTTTGCCTATTAAGCAATTTTGTTTATTTCCTTTTGTTCATGTAACCAAATGTTTTATGTGAAAACCCATGGTGGATTTAGGTGAACAGTCAATCGCGATCTTAAAACTTTCCGAAGGATAGTTTAATTCGGCAATAAGTAATGAGTCCGTGATTTGATCAGTGAACATGGCCTGGAGGGAGAGACGTGACCAAGCCTCCTCGGAGCCGCCCTCTCCTAAGCCTTAAAAGAGGCATCCATCGTGTCCCATCTCTCTCTTACTCTTACACTCTTCGTTCTCTCTTCCGCACTTTTTATATTTTACTCATACATTTTATTGCTTTTTCGCTCTCGCTTGTTTTTCTTTTTCATGCATCTTTACTTTGTTTTAACGTCGCATAACTCTTTTATTTTTCAACATTGAGTTTCGTACTTTGCTTATTTTTGAGGCTCCGAGACTTTGTAATCTCCGGAGATTTAAACCACTTAAAAGGCTTTTCTTCAAGTGACGTGCTGTTATTTTGAGAATACCTTTATTCCGAAACTTAAGCAAAAAATTAATTTAGTTTCCTTTTTATATTGTTAAAGTATCGTGTTAAGTTCCGAAGAAGCCATTTTTGTTTATTTTCGTATCTAGTAACTAAGGACGTCACGCCTGGCCAGCGTTGCATCCTCCAGTTATTTTTGACAAGAAGTTAAATCCATTAATAAGTCAAAGTTGAATCATCACCACTGCAAAGAGACTCTGATTAGACGCTGATCATACATCAAAATCCGGTACAGAAATTTAACTGTTCAAGAAACCGGAACAGTGTCTCCAGCTGACCAGAGAAGTCGACATCCAGCCAAGACCGACCGCCAGCTGCGCACTCAAATGGGAATCCCGTTGGGCTGGTGAACTACGTCATTGGGGAAGCCGCCGCGTCACCAGCCTGCGGCCAAACAGCTGTTGCATCTGCAGCCACCGGATCAGAGGAACTCTCCGTGGACCTCTTCTGCTACAAACAAGTAGGCTGAAATCTCTGCACACAGCTGGAGTCACAAGGATCAGAGTTGGTGTCTATAAAGCTTCAACTTCCACCTCATAAACTCAAAGAAATTTTGCATAGCGTCCTGTTAGAATAGATAGATTACTCCCGTGATTTTATGAAGTAACGGATCGTTACACTAAAGTCCACCATCAGTTAGAAATCAGCTGTTCAATAATTCACTCCCACAATCTTCACATTTTCTGTTATTTGTTGTTACCTGTTTGCATTATTATCCCATATTATTCACCCTGCCTTTATTTAGATAATAAATATATATAATCTTATGTCGTTGTCTGTGCACGTTTAATTTGAGGTGGGAAATCGATGGGATTGTGGAAAGAATTCACTTCAGAATAGGAGACAAAACATAGATTTGAAAGTTAATAGACTGATGAGATTGATTCCAACTGTTCAAGCCAAAACTTGTATGGTTGGGTTTTGAATAATGTCCTTCTAATTATTCAAAATAATTCAATAAAGAAGGTGGTGCCCCGTCTAAAACTGTTATTGATTGCCAGTGATTAATTATCACATATATATCAAGGTAGTGTCTGCTACAATTCAAAGGAGAATACATCTCATTCAGACATGATCAGAAAAGGATATGCAGAAAAAGTGCCAGAGGGGCAGCTAACTAGAACAGACGAAAAGGTGTGGTACCTGCCGTACCATGGGGTATATCACCCAAAGAAAAGAAAATTAAGAGTAGTTTTTGATTGTGGAGCATCTTTTTGTGGAAAATCATTGAACACAGAACTGCTTAAAGGGCCTGACTTAACCAACAGTCTCATAGATGTGCTCAACAGATTCCGTCAGGAACCAATAGGACTGATGGCAGATATCACTGCCATGTTCCACCAAGTGAAGGTCTCCGACAGCCATGCTGACTTCCTGAGGTTCCTCTGGTGGCCAGAGGGAGACGTGTCACAACCCCTTGTGGAACACAGAATGACTGTTCACCTCTTCGGGGCAACATCATTCCCAAGCTGCGCGAGCTATGCGCTCAGGAGATCAGCTAAGGACAACATGGAACACTTTAGGCCTGAGGTAACTGATACAGGACTACATAACTTCTATGTAGATGACCTGCTCAAATCAGTCCCCACTCCACAGGAGGCAGTACAGCTCATTGCTGATGTCACAGCCATCTGCCAAAAGGGAGGATTTCATCTCTCAAAGTGGGCCACAAACAGCAGAGAAGTGTTGTCTCTCATTCCTATGGAGCAGTGGTTCCCAACCTTTTTTCCTTGAAGCCCCCCTTGCCTGTGTCCGAGACAAGCCAGGCCCCCCCAACCCGCATTCACTAAAAGAATAAAGTGATTAATTACAAACTTTTATTTGCAAAAATAAACAACAGTTACATTCTCCTAGTTTTACAATATCTATAGATACATTTCTTCCTTTTTGTGTCATCAGGTGTACCTCATAGGGGTGTTAAATAAATAGCTTAATGAATTTAAATGTGAACCAAGAAATATGTTTCAATTTGGATTATAGAGAGTTTTGATTGGGTGTGTTACTGGGATTTTATGCAGTCCAGGATATAATTGGCCATTTTGACTATTTTTGATTTTACCATTATATTTCACCTTAAAAACTATTCATCTTGCCTTGTTTGGTGTCATTATTTTCAGCACAACCTCACATGTGTGACTGTACAGTTATTTTTTCATTTTGACACACATCTCTCAACTCTCTCACCGTCACTGTCGGTCCCTCCACAACTTCCTCCTGTCCCCAGCAACCAAATCACGTGTCTTGCCATGTAATTTTGTGATTGGCTGGTGTGGTGCCTTTTTCCACCAATGGGAACGTGTTTTTTCGCTCGCAAACTTTTCCTGCTTGCGGACACTTTCATGAGAGAAGTCCGTTTTGACCGTCTCTTCCTGTACCAAACGCGCAGCAAACGTGACGGTAATGCTAGCGAAAAAGCGTGCCGTACATTATTTATCATAAGTCCGGTTTTACTTGGCCAATCAACACAATTTAAAAACTGGTACACAGCTTGAAGGCTGCTCCAACACATCAGTCGGGAGGCTTACTGAGGGTCCATCTTGCTGCTATGTCATCTTAAATAGGTCACGTGATTTTGACGTGCCGGCGCATCAATCGACCTCAGAGGGTTGCACAAATATAACTTTAACCAAAGTCAACCTCAGAGCAGACAAAGTCGTGTGCCCCCCCCCCCTTGGGAGGCGCGCCACCCAGGTTTGGAACCACTGCTATGGAGGAAAGAGCCAAAGAGATGATGGATCTCAATCTTGACAAAGACCAACTTCCCACAGAAAGGGCCTTAGGTCTGCATTGGTGCACAGAGAGTGACAACTTCACATTTAATGTACAGCCAAAATCACAGCCACTTACCAGAAGAGGAATATTGTCAATGGTCTGTTCAATCTACGACCCCCTCGGCTTCTTGACCCCCTTCACACTGACAGCCAAGTCCTTGCTGCAGGAGCTCTGTAAGAGGAATCTAGGATGGGACGAAGAAGTACCCCAGCGCATCCGTGAGCAATGGACCAAGTGGACAGATGGCTTCTTCAGACTTCAGACTTCAGACTCATTTAATTGTCATTTCTTCACCAAGGAACATGGGAAAAAAACGAAACACAGTGCTCAGGTCCCGGTGCCAAGTTACAATATATAAATAAATATGCTACTAAAAAGAAAGCATATGATATAAGCATATAATTATGTATAAATATAAACAATGTAAAACAAATATAAAACAAATCAGTAGGAAAACTAAAACATCCGGACTAAGACTAAAGATTTATTCATGGCCAATAACTTAAGTGCAACCTCATAAAGTGCCAATAAGGGAATGGACATTTAAGCCATGCAGCAATCAGGGGTGCAGCATTGTTGAGCTGTTTAGCAGGCTGACAGCATCTGGGAAGAAGCTATTTTTCATCCTGGTGGATCTCGACCGGATGCTGCGCAGCCTCCTGCCTGAGGGGAGGGGGCAAAACAGTCCATGTGCAGGGTGGGTGGGGTCTCGCATGATGCAGGTAGCTCTGTCAGTGCAACGGCTGATGTAGATGTTCGAGAGGGTTGGAAAGCTGCATCCGGTGGTCTTTTGCGCAGACTTTACTACCCTCTGCAGTGCCTTCTTCTCTGCCTCGGTGCAGCTGCAGTACCAGACTGTGATGCAGGAGGTCCGTACACTCTCCACCACACATCTGTAGAAGGAGCTGAGGATGTTTGAGTTCAGTCCCGCCCCCTTCAACCTCCTCAGAAAATACAGGCGCTGATGAGCCTTTTTGACAAGGCTCATAGTGTTTTCACGCCAGGTGAGCGTGTTGGAGAGGTGTACACCAAGGTACTTAATGCTGGGGACAACCTCCACAGCTGTGCCGTTGATGTGAAGAGGAGGAGGAGTGGCAGTGCTGTTCTTTCGGAAGTCCACTATCATCTCTTTTGTTTTGCTGGTGTTGAGAGTAAGGTTGCTCTCCCTGCACCACAGTCCCAATCTATCCACCTCCTGCCTGTATGCTGACTCATCTCCGTTGGTGATAAGCCCCACCACAGCTGTATCGTCTGCGAACTTCACTATGAGGTTACTGTCACAGTGTGCTCTGCAGTCATGAGTGAGCAGGGTGTAGAGCAGTGGACTGAGGACGCAGCCCTGGGGGGAGCCAGTGTTGAGGATGATGGTGGAGGATATGGTGTTGTTAATCCTTACAGACTGGGGTCTATTTGTCAGGAAGTCCAGAACCCAGTTGCAGAGTGATGGGGCTAGTCCGAGAGTTGACAGTTTATTCACCAGTGTCTGTGGTATGATGGTGTTGAAGGCAGAGGTGAAATCCAAGAACAGCAGCCTCACATAGGAGTTCTTCTTCTCCAGGTATGTGATGGATGAGTGTATTAAGGCAGCGATGGCGTCAGCTGCAGAGCGGTTTGGCCTGTAAGCATACTGGTGGGAGTCAATTGTTATATTGATGGACTTTTTAATGTTAGCCATAACCAGTCTCTCAAAACATTTCATTACAATAGGGGTGAGAGCGATTGGACGATAGTCATTGAGACAAGACACTGTGGAGGCCTTTGGCACAGGGACAATGGTAGATGTCTTGAGGCATGTTGGAACGGTGGCCTGTGACAGTGAGATGTTAAAAATGTCTGCCATGACTGATAAGAGCTGGTGTGCACAGTCCTTGAGGATCCTGCCTGGAACTCCATCAGGCCCTACAGCTTTCCGGGGGTTTATTTTCTGCAGCGTCTTCCTTACCTCAGCTGATGTTATACTGAGAGTGGAGTCATCAGGTGAGATTTCGAACCTGGCGATGGAATTGGTGTTTGAAGACTCGAAACGAGCATAAAAGATGTTGAGAGCATCAGGTAGTGATGGATCAGAAGGGCGTTCTGCACTCTTCCTGTCGTAGTCTGTGATGCTCTTAATACCCTTCCACATGCTGCGTGGGTCACTAGATAAGAAATGACCCTGTATTTTTTTAGCATAGATGGACTTTGCTCTCTTGACTCCCACTGTAAGGCTCCGTCGAGCAGCTCTGAGTGCCTCTGCATCCCCTGCTTTAAAAGCAGCATCCCTTATTCTCAGAAGACAGTGCACTTCTGCATTCAGCCATGGCTTCTGGTTAGGAGAGATGGTGATGGTTTTGGTAGTAGTGACATCCTCCACACACTTCGCAATGTAGGCCAGGACTGATTCTGAATATTCCTCCAAGTTTACTGTATTGCCCTCTGTAGCTGCCTCTTTAAACATCTGCCAGTCTGTGGTTTCAAAGCAGTCCTGGAGCATTGGGACAGCATCAGCAGGCCACACTGTGATGGTTTTCTGTGTGGCTGTCATTCTCTTAGTCACAGAGCAGTATGCTGGGACCAACATGATGGAGATGTGGTCAGAGGCACCAAGGTGGGGGCGGGGGGGCAGCTCTGAACGTCCCTCGTCTGTTAGTATACACTTTGTCGAGTGTATTGTCACCTCTGGTGGCAATAGTGACATGCTGATGAAACGTGACTTGGGAGAGTGACTTGCAAGTTCACATGGTTGAAGTCGCCAGAGCAATGTCTTCCGACCAGCAAACAGTTTGTGCACCAACTTTTGTTTACATAGATGCAGACTCCTCCTCCTTTTGTTTTTCCTGACAGCTGATCGCAATCCGAGCGGAAGAACATCCGGTCATCAAGTTGGAAAGCAGAGTCTGGCATGCCGTTGCTAAGCCAGGTCTCTGTCAACACAGTTACACAACAGTCCTTCATTTCCTTTTGGCGTAGTCTCAGCCTTAATAAGTTCATCTTGTTGTCCAGCGCACAGACGTTGGATAGAAAGAGTGATGGGATGGCAGGTCTGCTGGCACTAGCCTTAAGCTTGGCTTGTACCCTGGCTCTCTTTCCCCTCTTCTGTTTCCTCGAACACCGCCTCCGCTTCTCCCTGAAGCGGCGAAGTCTGTACCTCCACTCCGATGCACTTAATAGCTGTAATCTGCCGAGTTGCGCTTTAAGTTCCGATGTAGCTGGCTGGTTGGTATTTAGCTCCAAAAGCCTAGCCTTGCTGTAGGTTAAGGTTTTTCCTACTGTGACAACATGAACAATAACATTTACAATATTAGCTCCGGGAGCTAGAGAAGCCGCTGCACTGCTGCGCGCCGCCATCTACTCTCTGAATTCAAAGTGCAACGCTGCTTCAAGAATTAAGGATTCGGAAAGGTGATGCATGCACAATCACATAATTTCGCTGATGCAAGTGACCAAGGTTATGGAACAGTAAGTTACATGAGACTTGTCAATACCAACAACAATGTTCATGTCACCTTTGTCATGGAAAAAGGGCGGGTAGCGCCTATCAAAGGAATGACAATCCCAAGGCTAGAATTTGCCGCTGCAGTTCTAGCTGTAAAAGTGGACAAGCTGCTGAGGTCTAGCTGACAGCTGCAACTAGACCATTCCATGTTCTGGACAGACAGCCAATCTGTACTCATGTACATAGCCAATGAACACTCAAGATACAAAACGTTTGTGGCCAATAAAGTTGCAACAATAAGAGATGCAACTGAGTTATCCCAGTGGAATTACATTCATTCAAAATCCAACCCTGTAGATGATGCAACAAGAGGTCAAAATGCAAACAAATTCCTGGACAACAAGCGATGGCTCAATGGTCCAGACATTCTATGGAAAGAGAAAGAACAAGAACAAAGATGTCTTGTCAACTTCAAAGAAACCATTCCAATCTCGGAGGATGACCCTGAGGTAAAGAAAACACACACAGTGAATGCGATCTGCACAAAGGAAGAAAATGCATCACAGAAACTATTGACACATTTTTTCTAAATGGACAAAACTCCAACTTGCAGTTGCATGGTACCTGAAACTCAAGGAAAGATTAAGAACATTGGTGCAAAAAAGAAAAGTGAGTGAGAACAAATTAATCACAAGGAGTAAAACAAAGGACATACCTGACGTCACACTGAGTGGACAGCAAATAAGGTTGGAAGACCTAAAGAGAGCTGAAGTGGCCATTGTTCGATTGACTCAACTGCAGTTCTTCCCCAGTGAAATGGAAATGCTCACCACAAAGACTCCTGAGGTGAAGAGGAAAAGCGTCTTGTACAAACTTGACCCACAGTTGAAAGATGGCATTCTCAGAGTAGGAGGCAGGTTGGGCAAAACGACTATAGGAGAAGAAAGAAAATTCCCTGCCATAATCCCCAAACACTCACACCTATCCACACTACTTATCCGCACTGCGGCATGTGCACAAGACCACCGGTCATGGTGGAAGGAATCATATACTGTCTGAACTCCGCAAAAAATATTGGATAATAAATGCAAACTCCGCAGCCAGAATGTGGCTCTCACCAAATGTGTTGTGTGCAGGCGACACAGAGCCAGAGTTGGAGAGCAAAAGATGGCCGACTTACCACAAGAAAGACTGCTGCCTGACTTACCCCCATTCACCAACACCGGTGTGGATTAGTTTGGTCCTCTGGAAATTAAACGCGGAAGAGCAGTAGTGAAAAGATGGGGTGTGCTATTCACCTGCATGACCAGCAGAGCTGTTCATATTGAAGTGGCCAACTCCTTGGACACAAGTTCCTGCATCAATGCTCTCAGACGCCTCATCTCTAGGAGAGGACAAGTGAAGCATCTGCGTTCAGACAACGGCACCAACTTCGTTGGTGCGAAGAGAGAACCACAAAAGTAATGTGCTGCATTAAAACAGGACCACATCCAAAAAACCCTCAGAGAACAGGGCATAGAGTGGACGTTTAACCCACCAGGCGCATCACATCATGGAGGCATATGGGAAAGGATGATCAGATCAATAAGACAAGTCCTCTGTTCTGTCTTGAAAGAGCAAACCGTCGATGACGAGGGGCTTCAGACAATCCTGTGTAAAGTAGAGGCAATCTTGAACAGTCGCCCTGTAACTGCTGTCACTTCTGACCCTCAAGACTTGCATCCACTCACACCAAATGATCTCCTGCTCCTCAAAGCCGAGCTAACTCTCCCACCAGGCTTATTTGAGAAAAGCGACCAGTACTCCAGACGCCGCTGGAGGCAGATTCAGTACCTGGCTAACCTCTTTTGGAGACGCTGGATGCTAGAGTACCTGCCGCTGCTCCAAGAACGCCAAAAGTGGAACACCAAAAGAAGAAACTTTCAGTGTGGAGATGTCGTGTTGGTGGTGGATCCAGCTGAACCAAGAGGCTCCTGGATTGTGGGCAGAATTATTGAAGTTTTCCCAGATGCAAAAGGACTTGTGCGTTCTGTGAAAATCAAGACCCAGAACAACATCCTAGAAAGAACAATTACGAAGCTATGACTGATGTTAGAATGTGATGAAGATGACCTCTAGAAAATGATGAAGATGACAATGGTCCGGTATTATGTCTATAGTCTTTACATTTGATATGAAAGTAATGAGTAACAAGGCTTCTATTCTGATTAAATTAGTAATTGTTTTGATTGCCAAATACAATCAGGGGCCGGTTATGTTGAAGCCATTTTAGCCACCTATTTATTTGCTTAACATTTAATTATCATGTATGCCTTTGCTATATTACTTTCTGGAGATTTTGAGCCCTCTGCAGGTCAAGTGGCCGTTAAATAGGAAACAGTCGGAGAGGAGGTGTGGCCGACTGAGAGCGCACAGCTTTTGACCTCGTCTGGCTTGCATGGCTTTGGATTGTTTGTTGCGCAATTTGTTACTTGTAAACTATCTTATTTATGGAAATTAAACCCGATCTATTTTTGAAACACTGGATTTCTCGTGAATATTTCTTTATTGTTTAATTGCAAGTTATACAAGCGTCAAGACTTTCCCAGTCGTCACCAAAGTGACAAGAAAAGAAAAAATAAAACTCAGGACAAATCAGTCACTACAATCCTCCTTTGATAATAATATGCCTACTGGTGCCATATTCATTGATCTATCGAAAGCTTTCGATATGGTTGATCACTACCTCCTCCTAGACAAACTATATGCTATTGGTCTCTCAACAGAATCAGTTTTAATTTTAATTATTTTCTCCACAATAGTAGCCAGTGTGTCTCTTTTCAGAGCAATCAGTCTGACTTTAAATTAATAACAAAAGGTGTGCCTCAAGGCTCATCTTTGGGTCCTCTTTTATTTTCTATTTTTGTCAACGATCCCCCACAAATCTGTTCCGACTGTCAAATTCATCTTTACGCTGATGATACTGTAATTTACTCTACTAAATCTAACATTTCACAAATTCAGCACTCCTTACAATCTAATTTTAAGTCAGTTCAGAAATGGTTTTCATCTAACAAGCTTCTCCGGAGTAAGAAAAAATCTCAAAGCATGTTTTTCAGCACTAGATCTGATTCACTACCCAAAGACTGGTATATAAATTTTCTTGATGGTGCACCACTAGAAAATGCAGTTGAATCTAAATACTTGGGCCTCTGGCTTGACTCAGTTATCCTTTAAACCCCACACTGACTCAATTTCAAAGAAAATTTACTGTCGCTTGAAATTACTGTATCGTTCCATTGATTGTTTCAAGTCAAGTCAAGAGATCTTTATTGTTCCCGGAGGGCAATTTGTGGTGCAGCCAGCAGCAAAAAAAAACAACAGTAAAAAATACACAATAGTGACACAAACGATGACGTGAAGCTGATAATTAAAAGAGTGGCGATGGAATACACATCAATCCAACAAACAAACAAACAAAGTGCGCCAGTGCCACACTGGATAAAAACTGGATAAAACAAGTGACCACAGTGCTATCAATTGTTAAGAAGGCCAGTAACCACTGGAACCCAGGATTGTTTAAGTCTGTCAGTCCTGCATCTGGGCACATTAAATCTGCATCTAGATGGAAGCAGTTTAAATTCAGGTGCTAAGGGACGGCTAGGGTCAGACAGGACAAGTCACGCTTTGTTCAGGGCCCTGGTTTTGTACAAAGGGTAATGTCTATGAGTGGAGTACCAACAATTTTACTGCACACTCTAACTATGCCCTTAAGTCTGTTGCGGTTTTTCAGGTTAATAGACCCAAACCAGCAGATAAAAGCAAATGTCAGGACAGATTCAATAAAACAAGAATAAAACATTTCCATGAACCTGGAGTCAATGTTTATGTTCCTGAGCTTCCGAAGAAAGTACATGCGCTGGTTGGCTTTTTTTGCACACAGCATCGACCTGATGCTCAAAGGACAGCCTGACATCAATTACTGTCCCCAGATATGTATACTGCTGGACAGACTCTACAGCTTGGTCATTGATCGACAGGAGAACGGTGGCTGGGCGGGTCTTCCTGAAATCAATGGTCATTTCCTTAGTTTTTAAAACATTGATGGTGAGGAAGGATGACTTGCACCACTGGATGAAATCCTCCACTACGGGGCCAGGCACCGGGTCATCAAGGCTGAGGAGGGACATGATCACTGAATCATCAGCGAACTTTACAATGTGGCGTTTCTCGTGTAAGCCCCAGCATGCATTAGTATATAGGACAAATAGGAGAGGCGAGAGAACGCATCCCGGAGGAGAGCCGGTGGAGGAGAAGAGAACATCAGACAGAATGCCATTGGCTCTGACCCGTTGTGATCAGACAGTTAAAAAGTCCAACGGCCAGTAAATCAGACCCCTGTCGATATTATGATTTAAGGGGGCGGCTGTGGCTCAGTGGGTAGAGCAGGTCGTCTAGTGATCAGAAGGTCACCAGTTCAAATCCCAGCTCCCACTATTTGCATGTCGAAGTGTCCTTGAGCAAGATACTGAACCCCAAAATTGCTCCTGATGAGCAGTTGGCGCCTTGCATGGCAGCCTCCGTCATCAGTGTATGAAGTAAATGTGTGAATGGGTGAATGTGGCATGTATTGTACAGCGCTTTGAGCTGTCGTTAGACTGGAAGAGCGCTATAAAAATACAAACCATTTACCATTTAAGAGACGCTCGGCTAAAATGTGGGGCTGGATACAGTTAAAAGATGTAAAATCAATAAAAAGCAGACGGACAAAGTTTTTGGCCCCTTCTAAGTGCGACACAATCATAATAAGAAGAGTGATTATTGCATCATCAACCCCCTGATCATACAGACATACTGATCACCTCTTTTTCTGCACTCCTAGAATATTTAAAGAATTTGGTCGTCGTTCATTCCAGTTCAAAGCTCCGTCTGATTGGAACAATCTCCCATGCCAGTCTCCCATGCCAGCTTAGGTCTACTACTTCTCTTCATGGTTTTAAAGCATCACCTCTAATCCATTTGCAAACTCCTTGTTCTTTTTTCTGATTTTTTGCTTGTTCTTTTTTGTATTTATTTATTTTTTCTTTTTATTCTTTTCTTTTATTCTTATTTCTCATTCATTTTCTCATTCGTATTATTGTTGTATTTTATATATTTATCATATAAACTGATATTCCGGTAACTTTCTTTTTCCACTTGTAAGCACGGATACTACTAAATTGATGACTAAAATGAGATTTGGCTGTCAGTGGATTAGTTGGGGTTTGGAGAGCCTTGGCTGTGTCTGTGTGAGTGCATGTGTGCATGTATAAGTCCTATAATGTGTTTCACTGTTTTCCTTTTTCTTTTCTTTTTTTTGTTTTGTTTTGGCTTTGTATTATATGTATAATTTTGTGATAGGACCCCCTTGAAAATTTGATGATTCATCTCAAGGGGCTATCCTGAATAAATAAATTCAAATTCAAATTATTTCATCCAACAGTGTGCAAATCTGAAACTTGGATTCATGAGTAGGTCTTTTTCCAGTCATAACAACACCCCAAGCATATAAGGCCATGGATACAACTTGAGAAGTGAGCTGACCATCAGCCAGCAGACGATGACTGTGGTTAACTTGGAGCAGAAGAGAACAGTTGAGATAGATGTGCAAATCCTCGCTGACAGTAACATCAGGAAGATGGAGCAAAAAAAGATCAAGAGGTACCAGGAGGAACAACTTAAACAGATATAGAAGGTGAAGAACAAAAAGGTCCCGGTGGTGATTTGCATTTGTGGATTTTGTGTGAAAACAGCACGGTAGAAGAGTCTCAAAAGTATCCACACAAATAGGTGGAAATTCACAAATATTTTTGCACTGAAAAATACTAAGTTGATGAGCAAATGATGATATGCAAGTTGCAAATTAGAGGCACAGATATGGATCCAGTTTTACGGATACAAATTACTCTGGCACAGATACGGATCCAGTTTTCCAGATACACTGCGAGTCGCTGTGTCTGTGGGCGCTGCCATCTTGGCTAGTAATAGCTAGTAATAGTAATACTGATTATGCAGTGTTGCCCACACATTACCTTATTTGCAGTGGTCCGCCACAATGTCTACATTGGCCATCACTTATTGATTTTCTATTTTTGGAGCTGCGCTTTCCGTTCTCACTCAATCAAGACAGTGCACCGGTCAGTGAAAGCATGATGGTAAAACCAACAAATAAGAGGAGGATTCTTTAACGCTGTTGTCTTGATAGGAACTTCCTCTGCAAAGAAGATGGCTGTCATGTCAAAGAAGATGTCATGATCAAGCCCCCAGGAATAGCAAGTTACCGTAGTGACCAAACTCTGCAAAATCGTTGTGTGATGCACTTGGGCCCAAAAAGGCTTGTTTCCATAAGCTATCATTGTGAAAGAAGTGTCTGTAAAATGGTGTATAACTGTTTATGAGCCTCACAACCCCCATGAAATGATTCGTTTTACCGTCAGAATTTGAGCCATTCAGTCGAATACATTTTGGAAAGTCTAGAAGAGCAGCCCGATTAAATTATTTTATTGGCGTATCTCTTAAGAGGCATGCCCATGGGCTCTGTTCTGTTTTTCTGAAATACTGTCATGATGGACTTCTGCATCTCCAGATGGGTTGCATATGGCAGAACAGCAGCTGGAGCTGTGGGCTGTCCACCTAGCATGCTACACTTCCAACCATATCTAAGGGAAGCAAGTGCTTGTCCAGTCAAGTGATAAGGAAGGGTGCCACGGTTCTGTGAACCCTGGATGACGGCCAGAGTTCTCATTCGCTTGGACTCTTGTGAGCTGCAAGAAGACTCTGTGGTACTGATTACTAGGATGACACCAGTAATTATACCTGGTTGGGGGTCATTCAAGCTCGCACATTAGTTTGTTGATTCAAAAACATGAACTGCGTGTGTGCAAGACAGAGGATATCCAGTGATAAGCACTGCATCTGGCACTCATCCAGGGTTAATAGAATCTTTGTCACATCCATAACCTTAGTTTAGTATAAGACAAAGCCCAGTTCCCAGATAGTGAGGACAATGACTGGTGGAAATAATTTCTCAGTTGTTGGTTTTTACAGGTTGGATTGTTTTTTCATAGTGGAATAATAAGCATGTTTTATTCCACTGTACCATATACAGTACCAGTCTAAACTTCAGTGATTGGGTTGGCCTTGGTTCAAGACAGTATCACAAAGTATTCACTGATTTTATGACTGTTCTAATTGCACATTTGGAATTGTAGGTTTGCAGAATACATGGAAACTATCCAGGAATCCTTTGATCATCAAAGCTTATTTTCACACTGAAAACACGATTTGGGTTTTCTTCTACAATGCTGTAGATTGTAAACCACAAAAGATTTGGTGATTTTGCCAGAATGCACTGTGAAGAAGGGTGTCTTGCCTGAAATGTCCGTGTGGCAAAAATAAACAGTTTGATGGGAGTGTTGTCCCTTATTTTTCTTTTGTTTATTCATTACAAGAGGGATTCAGATCCCCATACTCAAGCTATACACGTGACTTGAGCGTGTCGTTTCTTATTTGTATAGAGCCCAAAAGATTTCCGCATTATGAGAAAGAAAACAAAGTATTTTTTTCAATTTGGAACTATGGTGTTTTGGCTACAAATGACTGGTGTGTTTTAGCAATGCCAAGGAAATGGGTTAGCAGAAATCTCAGCAATGGGATTTTGATTACTGAGAAACATTAATTTTTGTATTGACAATTTAAAAGACTATTAAGATTGCCACTCAAGCGTTGAGCATTAATTATAAGTCAGACCAACATAAGCTTCCATGAAATTTAATGAGCATTGTAAAGTCTGAAGTAATGCAAGGAGCTTTGCTGAGAATGAAGCTGTAAATGAAGTCCTAAAACAGCAGTCATATTAAACTTTTCCTGTCAAGTTTTCAGTTCACACGCCGATGACATCCTCTTCTGTTATTTCTGAGAATGCATGCTTGTTAGGCGCACTAAATGTTCACAGAATGTTAAAAAAAATACTGAAAAAAAAAACAAAAAACTGACCAAATAAAAATATTGCACTTATGTGGGGCTCGAAGATATTTGAATAACATATCGTAATATATATTAAAACACATTCTTCAAGACAAGATTGCCAACAGCAGTTTGTGTCATCTGTGGCAGTTTAAAAACTGGGGGGAAAACATTTAAATGTCCTGTGCTACTGTAAAACTGTAGAACTTAATTAGAGCAGTTACAGTCAGGTACATTAAAGCTGCAGTTGGTCACCAGTGATGTCTATCACCAAGAGGTCCAAACAGACTGAAAGCTCATATTCACTGATCCATGCATTTGCTTTATCAACCTGTTAAGTGGGTTCATCATAGACAGCTGCTGATGTGATTGTAATTAAAAAGCTACTCACAACCACAACACACCAGCCCAGATGCCAAGAGGCCACATTTCTCAGATGTGAGTTGGGGATGTAAGCTTATGTAGTCACTCTGTAGACACCATAACACATTAAGTCTCCTTGGCAAACCAGTATTTGTGGTACAAATGCTATGTTTCTTCAGCTGACTCGCTCAGGACAGAAACATGACATTTATGAAACATATGTCATAACATCCATAATATATGAAAATCTTACTTTAAAATCCTGCTTAAACCTTTGTGAGTTTAAATGCATGCACTCATGAACAATAAAGAGAAGTTCCTTAAGGCTTAAAAGACTTCTCTGTCGTCTCTCTTATCAGCACTTTGTGACATTGTGAGAGACTGCCGGCCCTTACAGGCCTTACAGACAGCTGTATTGATCTGTTAACTTCACATTCACGAATCACAAGGTTAGGGAAATTATTCAGATAACATCAGCAAGCTATGTCCTCCCCCAGTGCCCGATGTACACTCAATTAATACAGCTATGTCTTGATGCTATCTCTGTTGGAAAACGGTCACCCTTTTTTGAGGGGGTTACAATCCAGGGGTTTGAGTCCGATGATCAAACCTTAAAGCTTGCTTCCATGATTTTTCTTTTTCTTTTTTAATTTGCCTTTTTTTTTACATTCTGCAACTAATGTGACATGTACATCCATTTTAATTATTGGTCATAAAGTGTCAGCATGAATGTCCTTTTTCTAGTAATACAAGAACAGAGAAAATTAAAACTGAAAGCAGTGATGAACGGGCCCTCGCAGTCCGCGCGCGTCGGCCTGCGGCGCTGTCGGACTGCGCACTCACGTGTTACTTGCATGTCATGCTGGGGAGAAAACAAACAGTAAACGTCATGTCAATCGGATGATGTTTGTCTGACTTCCTGTGTCCAGTCGGTGGCGCTATGATTATGAAACAGTTTTGATGCACAGATATATTCAGGGCAATTCCCTCTACATTCCTGAGATATTTAGCGCAGATAGGACATTGTATGGTAAAGTTACGGGGACTTGATGCTTCATGGCGAAGGATTTAGATGGACAGCACCACCACGGCCAGCAGTTACGTCAGGCTGGGGCGCTGTCAAATTTTGTGCTCACTTGTTATTTTCATGTGATGCTGGGGAGAAAACAGGCAGTAAACGTCATGTCAATCGGATGATGTTTGTCTGACTTCCTGTATCCAGAGGGTGGCGCTATGGATACAACTCAGTTTTGATGTAGAGATATATTCAGGGCGACTCCCTCTACATTTCTGAGAGATTTGGTGCAGATTGGTCATTGTATGTTGAAGTTATGAGGACTTGATGCTTTATGGCGAAGGATTTAAATGGACGTCACCATCACAGCAAGCAGATGTGTCAGGCAGCAACGCCGTCGGATTGCGCGCTCACCTGTTACTTGCATGTCATGCTATGGAGAAAACAAGCAGAAAACGTCATGTCAATCGGATGATGTTTGTCTGACTTCCTAGTCCAGTGGGTGGCGCTATGATTATGAAACAGTTTTGACGCACAGATATATTCAGGGCAACTCCCTCTACATTACTTAAAGATTTGGTGTAGAAGGAGAATTGTATGTTGAAGTTACGAGGACTTGATGCTTTATGGCAAAGGATTTAAATTGACCGCCCCACCATAGCCAGCAGGTATGACGTAGGCGAAAGCTTTGAAAAGGTTTTCATCTTTTAGGGCTGTCAGTTTAACGCGTTAATTAGATTAATTAATTACACTGCAAATTAACGCTTTATAAAAATTAACGCAGTTAATCCTGAGATTCTGAGTGGCAATTCAATGCGCAAGCAATTTAAATTTGGCCCATTGAATGACCTGTAGGTTACTCGGCAGTGGCACGTCACTGTAGCAATAGCACCGAGGAACGTCCGGACGTGTTCGTCACTGCCCACCTGCGTCACTAGTAGGGCTGTAACGTTACATGTATCGAAGCTGAAATGGCGACACTCAGATCCATGAATCTGAGAAGGCAGAATCGCGACACAACTTCCAGTCCAGATCAGCCCTATGAGCTGTAAGTAACACTACATTAACACCGCAGCGGTCCTTCACCAATTCTCCGCCGTTGTTCGTTCACACAGAGCGGAACATCGTTGTAAAGACGAACCACTGTGTAATTCACACAGAAAGCCGGCGCTGCGGCTCCTAAAGAGACGTGACGGTACACGTCATGATGATGACGTGTGTGTGTGTGTTTTCAAGGGGTTACCACGGTGTCTCCCCTCCCTGTCAATCAAAACCGATGGAGACTGTCTTCCGGGGTAAAGTTCACTGAAGTCTCGGTCCAGAGGGCTGACCGTTGCGGAGATTTTTTTTCATCGGAAACACTCGGTGAGGTAAAGTTTTTTTGCCGGTGACAGACGCATGGCAGAAATGTGAGGAGGAGTCTGTAGGACGGGCGGGAGGAAGGACGCTTCTCCAGTACAGCTGTGGTATTTTTAACTTGTTGCCAAAGACAGTTACAGTTAAGCGAGGCGAGCACATCGTTGCTAGGGCCTTTGACCGGCAAGTTCTTTTCTTCTTAGTGTATTCAATTGATTAGTCATGCAATACAAATTTTGTAATGTCCTAGAGTTCGAATTCTTTATTTGGGTACCTTTGGCAGATATGAGATTAAAATGCCATTAATTAGATTAATTAATTACAAATCCCGTAATTAATTAGATTTTTTTTTTTAATCGCCTGACAGCCCTATCATCTTTATGGTCTGTGGATGATACTTAGTGAATGTGAAGTCTGTTGTGTTAAATCTGTGGGAGAATGTCATTACAATGCAAGGATTGGAAATATTTCAAAATGCGGCCAAAAGCAAAATGGCTAAATCAGTATTGATGCAGAGATGAGATTCAAGCGGTCAAGTGGGTTAGTATTTAACCAAAGAAATCACTCAGTTGTTTCAAATTGCAGGTGAAGCCACTGCGTTCATCTCTCTATAAAAGCAAGGAATCTCTGACTGTCTGTGTGTGTGTGTGTTTGTGTGTGCCTCAAATATCTCTACGGATCAGGATCAGAATGACCTGAGAGTTTCAACATGGCTGCCGTTTGGTTCAGTGGTGTGCGACTTCGCATTTGTTTGGACTGCAATGATACCGTGAATAAATTATTTCATAAATGCTTTACACATTCTGGAGCATTGTCCACGGAGCCCCCACAGTGACATGCGCATTAGAGCCAGTCACTGCAGATCTCAAGCCTACGACACACATTAAGAAACAAGCTGATGTATATCTGCGGCAGCGCGAGCTGGACCGGGAGTTAGCCGGCGGTTCGGTCCCGTTCTGTTCTGTGCATCTAAACTGACTGTTGTCGATTATTGAGACTAAACGAGACTGGACTGTGTCTGTTCGGGTCTGAGGAGAGCGGATTTATACCTGCAGCGGCGTGCGCTGGACTGGGATTTTGTCGGCGGTTCGGTCACGTTCTGTTCTGTGCATGATCTAAACTGACTGTTGTGGATTAATGAGACTAAACGAGACCGGACCGGTCTGTTCGGGTCTGTTCGGGTCTGAGGAGATGCGGAGACGCGCGGACAACAAAGTGGAATCAGAATCTGTGGATGTTCGTGTGTAGCTAGTCGCTAGCTAACCTACACGGCCCATCTCCCGAGCTGACGGACCGGACGCACCGACCTGTCTAAAACCAGACTGGGGGTAAATAATGTCCGCCACGCTTTTTCGCGAACATTGCCGCCACGTTTGCTTTGTGTCTGGTGCAGCAGAAAAAATAAAAAAGGGCTTTTGTCACGAAAGTGTTCAAGTAGCAAGTTTGGTTGTAGAGGAACAGGAAGTTGTGGGAGAGACGTCGGCGGATGATTGACAGGCGACGACGGTCGGTGTACAGACAGCGATATTGAGAATTGAGAGATTTTTGAGATTGAGCGTGTTTGGAGAGTATAGTAAGTGTGTTATGTAGTGTTTGGTGTCGTGTGTTTAGTGTGTAGTGGAATCGTTTTTTTGTTTAATGAGTCAAAACAATAAGAAGCTGAATGTGGATCAGGCTGTGCAGCTCTTCATTCAGCTGGAAGGAGCTCAGGCAGACCTGAGCATTGCCTGCATTTAAATGTAAATAGTTAAACAGAACTTTGTACATTTTTATAATGTATGCACTTATTCAGCAAACAACAATTTATATTTGCATTATAAGTAAAAAAAAATGGTTTGTTAAACATATTTGTGGTTTTCACAGTAAAAAATAACTTTTTCGATTATTTTTTTCGTGATTATAGGTTCATTGTGTTAGTACAACATGTCAAAATGAAAAAATAACTGTACAGTTACACATGTGAGGTTGTGCTGAAAATAATCACACCAAGTAAATAGTTTTAAGGTGAAATATACTGTCAAAATCAAAAATAGTCACAAACGGCCAATTATACCCTGGAATATCGGATTTCACAACAAACCTAAATATCCCTGACTTTCCACCTTCAGACAGCCTCATTTGGCCATCAATGAAAATGATTCTTAACCTCCCACTTTTCTGTAGGAACACATATTTCCTACGGGCACTGCACTAGTTGTGGAAAAGCCAGGCAGAATCACAACTAAACACATGTTGTTGCCTGCCACATTCACAGGGCAGACACAACACTCAAATGGCATTCTTAGCAAATTGGCTTATGTGAAAATTGTGTGCTGTGGCTAACTGCCACTGACTTATCCATTATGTGGTGCTAAACATCACCCATCAATTATGCCATGTTGTACTGTGCAATTTGGAGAAAACTACCTGCAAATGCCATGTACATCTGATGATGTTTGTCATCACTACATAAATGAGCATAAAATAATGCTTCAGTTGCCTTCTTTCAAAATTGTATTTGTGGCCAAGTATCATTGTCAAGCTTGGGATACATGACACATGTGATTTGAAAGACAACAATGCCATCTAGAGGATGTCTTGGATAAAACACCCCATACATTGCTGGTTTCTTACCATCTTTCACTTTTCATGATTTTACGAATGGAAAAAAACGCTTTCACATGGAAAAAAGCGCCACCTGCTGGTCATTTTTGGTGTGTGAGTCACAGGGGCCATTCTATAGCACCTCTATGAATTTCATTTCCATAAGTGTTATGGTGTGGGCACAGTGCCAAATATAAAATTAAATTGGCACCACAGCGCCATCTACAGTCAAATTGGGAAACCCTTCATAAGCTCTCCTCAGGAGGGCACTGACAATAAGTATACAAAGTTTTGTGTCAATCCGATAAAGGGATGTGGAGATATAAAATAGCTCACTTTAAAGAGCGCCACCTTTTGGTCATCCCCTGAAATTTTGCACAGGGGTTTTAGCGACCTATGGCGAAGTAGTAACCACAGTTTCATGTCATTAGACAATACCAATGTGGAGATATGCAACACTTCCTATTTTGAACCAAATCTGCAGGAAGTTGATATTTAATAACTTGAGTATTGTGTGGCCTATGAAAATAATTTCAAAAAAATTTTGTCAGGAGGATCCAAAGATACTACGTGACAAGTTTCGTGCAAATCAATGAAATCACCTGGGAGGAGTTCGAAAAAGTAGGTTTTCGACATTTCCCAACGTAGCAGAAAAAAACGGCAGCGGAAAATGGGCGGGGCCTACAGCACAAGATTCATCAAAATTCACTGAACACGTGGATGTAAGGTTTTTGAATACACGACTAAGTATCTGTGAGTTATTAGCCAAAACGCACTTGCCTATTTAAGAGTTAATAACAGCGCCACCTAGTGGTGGAAATTCACAATGATAACAGAGGATCGCAAATTTCACTAGATGTGACATGTATTCCAAATTTGGTGAGTTTTCGATTATGTTCAGGCATCCAAAACTGCAGTCGAACTCGGACCGGAATGATAATAATAATAAGAAGAAGAATTTTTCCAATTACAATAGGGACCTCACAGGTCGATGACCTGCTCGGGACCTAATAAGAATCATTTTTCCAATTACAATAGGGACCTCACAGGTCGATGACCTGCTCGGGCCCTAACTAGAACTTCAAGCAGTTATGAACGGGGGCCAAGCCCCCCCACGCAACTCGGACCCCGTGCACCGCAGAGCCCATGGAAGTTGGCCCCAAAGGATGACGGGCTCGGGGCGAAAGTGAGGACACAGGCCAATGTCTGAGCCGTGGTATTCGCTGTAATGGGAAGTGCAGTGGAAGTGCAAAAGGCTGAATGGGTGCCGATTGACCAGTAATGACCACCCTCAAGATATGGCCCCAGGATTGGCCCTACATCATACCAACCAAACTTTTTTTTTTTTTTTTTTTATAGTGGCCAAAATTCTCCAAATTCTGCTCATCCCTTCCCAGTCTCATGGCAAACAAGGAACTCAAATTTGTTGTTAATAGCATTTAGTTTGACCGAGATATCAAACCATTTACATTTTTATAGCGAGCTACAGAAATGTGTTCGTTAATAATTTGCGCATTTTTTGACCAAGCAAAATTCTTTTGAATAACAGGTCCAGCTGAAGAGTGTACGTGCAAAGTTTCACGCAGATCGGACAAAATCCCAAGGAGAAGTTTGAAAAAGTAGGTTTTGCATATGTGGCTATTTAGCGAACGAAATGTGCAGCAGAAGTGGGCGTGTCCTATGTCACCTTCTGGATATGGCCTCAGTATTGGCCCTACATCATACCGACCAAATTTCGTAAAAATCGGTCTCGCCGTTCAAGAGATATAAACTTCCCATATTTTTAGCGCCCCCTACTGGTCAAAGTTCGCCAAATTCAGCTCATCCCTTCCCAGTGTCATGGCAACCAAGGATCTGAAATTTGGTGTTAATAGCGTTTAGTTTGACCAATATATCCAACAATTTACATTTTTATAGCTAGCTACAGGAATGTGTTAATAATTTGCACATTTTTTGACCGAGCAAAATTCTTTTGATAACTTTAGATCAGGTCCAGCTGAAGAGTGTACGTGCCAAGTTTCACGCAGATCGGACAAAATCCCAAGGAGGAGTTCGAAAAAGTAGGTTTTCCTGTTTTTGTGATTTTGCGAAAAAACTTTCTAACCAGAAGTGGGCGTGGCCAATCGCAAAGTGATTCAGCTCCATTCAGGGAATCTGGAGATACAAGGTTTTTGAATGTACGACATACAGTGTGGGAGTTAGAGGCAAAAACGTATTTTCCTCTGTTATAGCATATATTTTTTTGTGTCTGAGATATTCGCAGGAGTCTGGACCAACCCGCCAAATTGCACCGCCCTCCCTTGCATGGTTTAGGCTACAGCACCACTTTTAGCCGGAGAAAAACAAAAATAAAAATCAATACAATTACAATGGGGTTCCTGGCACCGCTGGTCCTAGGAAACGTGTATGCTTGCATACGCGTTCCCTCGGCCCCTCGGGCTTGGCCCCCTAATAATAATCATTTGAAAAATACACACAGCACACACAGCATATTATCTAAAGTTAAACAAGTCAAAGTTTGGCCTGCGTGGTGTTATATAGTCCATCCATTTCTTCCAACATGAAACAAACAAGTCCTTCTTGTAATTCACATCCGCAGTTAATTTCTTCATTTTGCATATGTCCATTGTGATGTCCATCCACATGGTCAATGTTGGACTCTCCTGTGAAAGCCATTTTCTCGTGAGGGCCTTTTTACCTGCCATTAACAGAATACCAAATAACTGTTTGTCTCTCTTTGGCCATCCTTCAGGCATGAGTCCAAAAAATAAGACTTTACTTTCCAAAGGCAAGTGACTCCCAAAAATGTCTTGTATTGCATTATGTATTCCCTTCCAATAGGTTTTAATAACCCGACAGTCCCAAAAAACATGATAATGATTTGCATTTGTATTTCCACAATGTCCCCAACAAGCTGGCCAGCTTGTTGGAGACATTGGGGGAGTTACCTTTATAGTGGTTTGGTAAGGTGTAATAAAATGTCTAATCAGGCTTTTCCAGCCAAACTCCTTCCAACTCTGTGAGCTGCTACATTTCCATTGATATTCCCAGAGTGTTACCCACTCTTCCTTCATCAGCTCTATTCCTCCCTATATTTCCCCTTTTGTTTTAATGTATAGGGATGAGTGTGCTTTCTTGTTTGTAAGCCCTTTATATAGACCTGAGATAAAACCACTATCTTTATTTGAACCATAAGCCCTTTTAAACAGATCTAACAGCTGTTTGCTTGATTCTGATATATATTTTAACTTGTCACTGACGAAATGTCTCAGCTGCAAGTAATGATAGAAATCCTGTGCCTTTGGGCATATTTCTCTTTAATTCTTTCAAAACTAGGTAATGTGTTTTCCTTAATTATCTTACATAAAGCCATTATTCTTTATTTGTCCATTCCTTGAATCTCGTGTCTAATTTATTTGGAGCAAACAAAGAGTGTGTCATATGCACACTATTTAAGGATCACAATATCCTCTTCTAATTTGTATTATGTTATTACTGTTTTCCATATTTTAAGAGTCATCTTGATCCATGGGTTTTCTGTATTTTTTATAAAGTCTTGCAGACTACTATCGGCTATAAGTGCTTGTATGGGAATGGAAGTCAGACCCTCTTCAATGTTTTTCTACTGAGCATCCTATGAAGGGTTGCACCAGCATATCATAGGTCTTAGTTGTGCTGCCCAGTAGTAATCTCTGAGGGAAGGAAGGCCCCATCCCCCCTTTGCTTTTGTCAATTGTAGAGTTTTAAATCGTATTCTAGGCCTATTACCTTGCCATATGTATCTGGACAACACTTTGTCCCATTCATTAAATTGTTTTTGGCCTATTTCTATCGGTAGGGTTTGAAATATAATAATTTGGGGAGAATATTCATTTTAATCAAGTCTGTTCTTAAAATGAAACTGGAAACTGGATCAGATTCCATCTTGCTATATCCTCTCTAATTTTTTGTGTCGGTGAATAGTTATGTTGTAATATTTCTAGCGCACTTCCCATTACAGCGAATACCACGGCTCAGACATTGGCCTGTGTCCTCACTTTTGCCCCGAGCCCGGCATTCTTTGGGGCCAACTTCGGTGGGCTCTGTGGTGCGCGGGGTCCGAGTTGCGTGGGGGGGCTTGGCCCCTGTTCATAACTGCTTGCAGTTCTAGTTGATTTTTAAATTCTCCCAATTTTTTATTTCCCACCTTTTTTTTGTAGGAGGATATTGCTATAACTTTCCCTCTCAGGACAGCCTTTAGGGCATCCCACAGAATGGGAGGGGATACATCCCCTTTATCATTAATTTCCAAGTAAAAGTGGATCTCTCTTTTAATCTGTTCTTTAATGTGAGGATCATTGAGCAGGCTTGAATTTAGTTTCCAGTTATTCATTTTTGGTTGTAGATTTAGATCTACAGACAGGTACATAGGTGTGTGGTCACTTAAGTCTATGGTCCCAATTTCACATGAGTTTATTTTATATTTGTCTTTTTCAAGAGTTCCAAGTTAGAAAATAATCTATTCTTGTGTATAATGAGTGGGGTGAGGAGTAATGGGTATAATCCCTTTGATTGGGATGCACGTCTCTCTATGTGTCAATTAAGCCAACCTCCTCAAATAACATATTAATTTTCTTAACCAGTGACGTCGTATAGTTTTGGGCTTCCATGATTGTTCTATTAAAATTAACATACTGATACACCTAGAACACACACAGAAACTACAGTGAGACATAGCTATAATGAGCTGTTCCCAGCTTTGCATAAATGAAGTCCAACTCCATTGGAGGAAAAAATGACAACTATATCTTAAATGAAGAATCCCTCTATCAGGGGGTTCAACTGTTTCCTATTAACATTCGCTCTATCCCACCACAAAGGCCCTTTCCTTTCAACTCAATCAATGATAGCCCTAATTGAAATATTATCTCTAATGCTTCACACAAGTGCCCAGGCAAGCCCCCAATAATTGCACACAGATTATTCGACAGTTCATGTGCTTTCTAACAGCTAACTCTGCCATCTGCTCTAAAATTACGACCATAGCACTGCACTAGTTAAGTGCCCCTGTACACAGCAGCTCCCCACTATTAGTGCATGAGGGCCAGCAGGGTCTTGAGTGGTCATCTTATCAGTGTCGATGTCAAGGATCTGGGCAGGTGATGCTGTTGGATTTATGTAGGTATCAACTGCCTACCCACCTAAATTATACATCTGTTTCCCTCCTTTGAGATTTTGAATCAGATAAAGAAGAACACTGGATGATTTAGTCCACTCCTGCAAGACTCGGGAAGTCTCTACAATCAAGTGGATAAAGAGTAAGTGTTAAAATAGCAGCATAAACATGTTGATTAGATCAGGCAGGCATCAGTGCACATTAGAGGAGGCTATTTCCCACTCAAGACACAACAACCACAAGTAAGATGATTGTAATACATGCAATGGCATTTCCATATAATGCAAAGCAAAATTAAACAAAAGACTAGTTAGAGCTAGAGAGCAAGACAGAATGCTACTTTGTTCATCACAGGGTTCATGTTGGAGATATAATTTATTATTTAATAATACCCCTTTCATGTCTTGCTAAATAAACATTTGTTTTAACATATTTCAGTATCTTCTGGCCAATCAGTCTGGCTCCTTTGTATGCCTGTACTTTCTCTCTTGAGTTAAGGAATCCTTAAATAGGCTTCCAAAATACCATTTTCCACATGAGAACCCAAGTTTCCATGTGCACCGTCAGGGGCATCGCTAGGAGTGCAAAACATCTGGGGCTTTAGCCCCACAGATACATTTTGAAAATTGGGCTGTTAAAGACGCAATTTCAACATAGTCTGAGAAGGAAAGGAAGGCCAATCGCTGGGGTCATATGTCATATTTTAATCACAAATAAAGCTAATTTTCCCTCACTATAGGCCTACTGAGTAATGTTTACATTAAAGATATTATAGCCTGTAATACAACCTGTGCTGTGTGCATAGGCTATTAGAGCAGGTAGAACATTCCCTATGGATACCATATCATGAGGTCATCAGTACTATGCTTCAGCTTTTTGTTTTTCAACAGTACTGCATGAAAGTGAAAGTAATACTGGGATATTAATGATTAAACAGGAAGTAAAAAACAGTGTGTAGCACTCATCTGAGCAGCTGATTACGCTAACAACGACTGCAGTGGTAACGGCACAAAATATTATAGTGTAAGCATTGTTTTGTTGTTTGTTATTGCAGTTATATCAATATAATTTCTCACGCTGTTTCACTCATTCATTCTCCGCATCGTCCTCTGTGTGAAAGTTTCAGATGCAGGGGGGGGGACAGTTTCGCTGCGGCTAAGATGGGCATCTGGAGGTAGTGTGGAGCGGGGGTGTGTTGATCTGATGGTGTTCACAGTCTAATCGCTCAACAGATCCTTGACTCATCAATTAATATGTGTTTGTCTCCAACTATTGGGTTGTTGTAGTTACTGTCTTTAAAAAAAAATCAACGCGACAATCAGCCCTCCTGACCGAGACTTCAGTGAACTTTCCCCCATAAAAGAGCCTCCCTCCCCATGAGTGAGAGTCAGATAGCGTATTGTTTACTGATGGTGATTCTGTAATTCTGTCATTTAGAATGAGAAACCTTCCACGATGTATGTTGGATCAGAATCTCAATCACAACACATGATAACTGCATCCATATAATTATAAACAGTCAGCGGGTACATGTTTAGATAAACAGGTGGACACCAGGGGGAAAATGTTGAAAAAAACACACAGATCTCAAGTCACGATGTGTACCGTCATGCCTTTTTTGGATCCACAGCACCCGCGTGCTGTATGAATTGACACACTGGTGCAGCTTTACGCCCGAGCTGCTTGGTTCTGTGTGAACATACAAATGCAATGAACTGATAAGCATTCGCTGCTGAGATAATGAGGAGTCTCTGTGTGAAAAAGGCTAGGTTTGTTTGTTTCAACGTAAACAACAAAAGATAGAAATTGTTCCTCTTAACTACCTCCTAAAAACATCAATAAAGGATCTATGGTAATGTTATCTATTCAGTTCAGTTCATCTCACATGAGTAAACCCTCTTCTCAATGAATTCAATGTAGGATCTCAGAAACATCTCTGTGCACACATTGTAAATGTCTTGGAAGCGCAGCTGCAGGCTACCGGTAAACTAGCTGTGTCATATTTAAAGTGTGTTTCTTTTTTCAAATGTGCTTCGGTTTGTTCAACAATATTGCCTTGGAATTAGATGATCCAAATCCAAAGGTAATTTTGATTGATTTTTTGATTTAGAATCAAAACCGTGACAATCCTACAAACAGCTGTAGTAAAATGGTTTTCAGGAACCCATGTATTGCATTTGTTGACAGAAAACATCTGATGCTGTACTTGACAAAATTAAATTTGGATTCATTATTAAATCCTTGTCATGTACCAGAATTTAAAAAAGAAATTACAGGAAATAGTTGATAATTATTTCTTTTGTGATTCCGTTTAGACTTCAGAAGATACATTTGCTGTCTTCTACAAAACCGCAGCATGAAGGAATTATTATTCTGATGACATTTCCTGACAGTCTGACATTTTCTGTTTATCTAGGTATATAAATAAGATACAGAAAGTAGCAGTGAAACCCATAACTTGCAGCTGCATATGCTGTAACTGCTTAATGAATAATGCTCCCAACACTTAGCTCCTCTAAACACTTCAAAAATGCAGTTCCTTTCTGTCAAAAGTTGAAAAGGATTGCAAGTCTCAAACTCTGAGTGCTTCAGGTGACTCATCTAAACAGATTTTGGCTTTCCCTCACCCCAAATAACACATACTGTTGTAAATACTTTTTTATAAAGCTGCTAGAAACACACAGAGCAGAGTGCAAGCTGTGAGTTTCTCAAGGAGGCAGCATTCCTCAGACACAACAACCTGGTGAATGGACGCAGTCTGAAGTCACTATCCATGTTGTTTATTAATCAGCCTTCCCTGGCAAAGTCGCTAATGGCCACCAAGTCACATGAGCACTTCACTGGGACTTGGCAAACTATGTGGGGGAGGAAAGACTTCTCAAAAAGCTTAGTCTTTACTTTTGTGCAACTGTGAGTATTGCTACTGTATGATGGTGCATTATTTGATATCCAGGAAGTTAAGTTGAAGCCATATGCAAATTAAGGAGTTTTTTCAGCACACTCCTATCACCTACAGTATGAAAAATAAACAAAAACTGAATTCAGATGCATTTTCTGTACATGACTGATTTACCAAGCAATGTCCATCTGCGTTTTCATTTCAAGAACCTGTGAAAATACCAAACACACAAACCAAAGAGCATAGTGGAATACATTAACAGAAAATTGCTACCCACCATAAGAAAGAAAAAGACAACTGGATAACAGTTACCTCCAATTTGCAATTTATCTTTTCAGAAAACAAATTTGGGCTCTTGTTCTTACAATGAAACAGGTACAGCAGCAATGTTTCATTGTGGAGCAACAGTTTTCAGTTACACTTTTCACAGACATAAAGATTAACATTCCTAGTTTTTGTAAGTGGCTGATGATGTGTATTTTATAGCTCACAGCTGTAGCTGGGTGCATTGTGAAAGCGTAGAACACCACTATCTGGAGTAAAGGTCCATGAGGCAGGTTCAGCATCAAAACGATACATTCCAATGTTTCATGCTCAAATACACACACCAGTACATCTTAATGTAGCAGTGTCTGAGGATGAACTCTTGCTCTCCAACCGAGGAGCCACCTGGCTTTAATAGCATCTCATAGAAAATTAATATTACAATCATTTATCACATTTCGTTATCACGCCACCCTACACAGGTGGTGATATCTACCTGCCATCGTCTGCCATCTGCCTGCTCTGCCTGTATATTCTACTCCCAGGCTTTATATGGACTGTGCAGTGTGAGAAGGACTAAGACATTTTTTACAGCAACAGCTCTGCCTCTTTTGCCCTCAGTTCCCTACTGAGGAGCTGTAGCCCTGTGATAAGAAGAGAACACTCAACTCATCAACAATGATCGCAATGTCTTTAACAAAAGGCTGCATACAATGAATACACCTCGGCTCCCACACCACCAGCCCTATCCATCTCTGCTTAGCTAGCCATCCAATGACAGCTGTTGCTCCAAATATTATTCTAACCAGCTATAATTCTCATCTTTGGCTGACACCAGCTAATGGAGGAAGGACAAGGGCACAATACACAGGCCTGTGAGGGTCTCGGCCAAAAAAAAAACACAAGAGTTTGTGCTGCATCCTGGCAACACAGCCAGCACTGTCTTCTCCCAGCCACATACTGAGGACGAGAGAGGGAGGCCGCCTGCTTTAACAGTGAGGCTGCCTCATTACCAGTTTTTATCTTAAGCTGGATTAATACTCCAAAAAGAAACGCTGTTCTTTTCTTTGTTAGGAACATATGCTGTTTAGTTTGGGGCAGCCCGATAACAGTTTGTTTTGCTGTCTTCTTGAGATTTGTTGGCTCCTTTTTTCTTTTGCAACTTCTTTTCCTTCTTGCTGAACAACAACGTCCACTATTGTCAGCATTTGATTGTTTCCCACCTACCCAAGATACCTACCTAAGATGATCAACTGTTGGGGTTCAAATCCTCACTGGTTTCAGCCAAAACTCTGAAAGCTACTTGCATATTGAATCCACTTAAAGAAACTGTGGAAAAACAGGGGGTACTCTGTTTGAGCTGCCTCCCCTGCCTACAGAAAACATGAACAGATCTGTATCGCACACATTCGTTGTACTGTTGCTTTTTTTCAAGTGTGATTCTGGTGTCAAACATGAATCAATTCTGTCACTTTGAATGCATAAAACTGTCAAACATATTAAACGGGAGAAAATAATGTGAGACTGCATTCACTGAGGTGCACTGTGAAGCTGACCTTGACATATTCACACATATTTCTTACTGCACATGAGAAAGCAGGAGGACAGCATGAAACTATGATGTAACATCCAGGATGTTGATTGCCTCCTTAAAAATTATTGCTACATAAAAAATGAAAAACTGAACCGATCTTCATTTTGGACAATGCCTCCCACCCTCTCTCTGGTGAGCTGACGCAGCCCAACAGCAATTTTAGCCTGCGGCTCATCCCCTCGAGGTGCACCATGAAGCACTACAAGCACTTACTCGTGTAGACTGCCATCCAGATGTACAGTGCTTCCTGCCACAGTGGCTGCAGCCCTGCAAACTAGTAGAACGCTTCTGCCTAGGTGCCTCTTATGGTCTATATCAGTTGCTTCCGATTGTCTTTCTCTGCTCCTATGATCTGCCCCGCTCTCTACATCCAAATTAGCCGACTATTTCTGACCTGCAGGGTCCTGTGCATATTTCCCTACACATCTGTGTACGAGCCAGACTATTGTTATTTCTATCATGAGCAGTCAGGATGTGCACAAGTAGCTTCGATGTGTGATTATAATCAGTTCAGAGTATGAGAGGTGCTACTGTAACATCTAGTTTCTATTCTAAAAATAGACCCACAGTCCTGCATGTTAAAACAACGATCACATCATACTTGTCAGCTACACTCTTATTGATAGAAAGGGTTTTCACTGAGTAATGGAAAATAATTAATAATAATGAATTGCAGGATGAAAAATGTTAACTTGGTGACATGACAGTGTTTACCCTGATAGCCAGCAGGTGATTTCAGAGGGATGTCCTTTGTTAGGAAATTGACCAAACTGCATCTGCCTTGTTTACTTTCCTTCCCCCCCAATATCAGTAGCCTAGTGTGTACTGTAAGTGTGCTGTATCTTGATTATAGTCTGACCAATATCTTGGCAGAAAAAGATGATTGGCGTGATTTTTGATTATTACATTTCCAGTGGAGTTTACTGTTTCAGTTCACATCTATATCAGAAAAGTCAGGATTTTTGGGATGACCGAAAATGTAAACAGACAATCCAAAATGTTAAAATCAACTGACTACTTCTAACCACACTGAATGCTATTTTATGCTATTAAAGTGAAACTCTCGCCAAAATGCGACCTAGGGTCTTTTTGTGAATGTACCTTCGTCAAACGTTCATTTAAAAGCAAAATTACGATCAAAGCGGCACTTTTAAGATTGACCATATTTTCGTTTCGGGTCAAAATCACTTTCAGTGGAGTGCTAGGGGCAAATACTATGTTAGCATCAAAATCACTATTTTTGAAACACTAAGAAGGCTTGACACAACATGAAACTTTGCTTGTAGTATCACCAGGGTCTCACACGAACAAGAGCATTGAGAACATTGTTTGTGTACACAGAGTTTACTAAAAAAGTTTTTTAACAACCATGTTAGCAGTTGTTTTTACGCTTGCCGCCGTCTTGTCAATCGAGAATCTCCGAATGCGACGTAACCAGTAGGAGAGTTAAGGTGGAACGCTCCTAAAGCTTAGTTTCATATAAATGCATGGATTATTCGTTATTTTGTCGTTAGCAAAAACAATATTGACCTTGGAGTTGAAAAAGGAGCCTCAAACAATACTAAAATCAAAAGCTGGAAAAGTCACGTGAGATCTCGCATGGATAGTTGTTGCCAGAAAACAGGAGCGTTCCACCTTAACTCTCCTCCATGTTACGTCGCATTCGGACATTCTTGACTGGCAGGACGGCGGCGAGCAGCAAAACAACTGCTAACATGGTTGTTCAAAAACGCATTTTGGTTATTGTAAGAATGCTCAGGGACAGCTGGTCGAGGATGGCTGCCCTGTCTGCAGGAGCTGCGAGAAGAAAGTTGTTGCGAGGGGCGGCAACACATCCAACTTACTTACTTTCACTTTACGACCATCACCCGCAACTGCTCAGCGAATGCAAGGTAAGCTAACATTAAGCTCAGGTGCATCATGTATGTGTATGTCGAGTTTTCTCTGTCTAATGTGTTGTTGTCACTAATGTAAACTGACCAGATAGTGGTATAACGGAACGAAGTTGATCCGTGATTTGGCACGTTGTCTGAACCGCTTATTAATTGTAGATTTCACTTTTTAAAGTCGACCTAATAATTCCCCAAATATTGATGCAGAGCTGCAGTGAGGAGGATTTGAGACAAACACGTACTGGGTGGACTGAGTTAGTGAACGCAAACTGACTGAGATGACTGACTTTCATCTCAGCTCCGTTCACCGGAGCAGCGTCTACCTGTGGCTCAGCAGACATCTGACCAATCAGATCGACCGAGTCCACTGACAACAGATGAGCAGGCAGACAGAGAGACAGACAGCCAATATGTAATATCAGAAATATATAAGACTTGTGGATTATTTGTAGAATAGACTATATATAAAGAATACAAAAAAACGATGAATATAACAAGTGTCTAGATAGAGATAAGAGTCAAAATAGAGTATTCATAATTAATTTAACAATAATCCTTTTTGTTTTGATCTAAAAATTGATCCAACCTGTTTCTCACAAAAGTGATATGATCTAAATTGTGAGTTTTGTGATCTATTGGTTGCACCCTTAGTAATTAGTAACAATGACAGTAATAATTAATAATGTCCCCATGTCCAACATGTTCTATTCATTTTTTTCACAGAGAGGATCTGCTGGTCAACCGAGTCCTGCTGCCACTACAACTCATTCTACCTCTGTAACGCAGACATTAAAGGACACATTTCAAAAACAGGCTGCCTCATCACAAAAAGCCAATGACCTATTTTGCACAGTTTTGATACATTCTTTTATAACTATTTAATGTTGATTTTGCAGTGTTTTGTTAAGGTTTTGGATTTGGACTATTTTTATTTTTCAATAAATATATTTAAATATAAATCTTGATGAAATTATTTCAAGTCATTCACTTCCTATTGGGAGCCAGGCACAGAAGGAGGAAAAAGTGGAAAAGGCGGAGGCAGGTGGAATAGGCAGATTAGGAGGGGAAAAAAAGTTAAAAATCCTCCAACTTTATGTAATGAGCTATGACGCATCTCGGTGGAAAAGGTGGAAAAGCCATGCGATAACCAATGAGGATGTCTTGTTCTGCTGTCGTCCCTCGGTCAGGTTGGTCCCAGAGAACAACCCGTGTAATGGTTCCTACCAAAACGTTCGTTCCAAGATGGCGCTGGAAATGTCGATTGCTGCCGTAGCAGAACACCCATTCCTCTACGATTTGACCCTGTTCGCGTATAGGGATTAGAGCTTAGATCAGGCACACAAAATCAAGTCCGACCCCACCTGAGCACATTGTGTCCGAGCCTGGCCCAGCCCGACACATTAACTGTAACTATGAGCTGACCACTTTTTTTTTAATCTAACGCGTTAATATTCCCAAACCAGTAATCAGATCAAAGTTACTTATTCAAGTCACTGTGCATTGCTATTTTTACTTTTTTGTCATTTTCCTTAGTAAGAATATATATTTTTGCTTTATTCTTGCGTCTCGGGGAATGATGTCACGCACGAGGACAACTCACTCACATGTTACACCACGCAGCAACACAAACAACAAGGAGGGAGGAGAGAGATGCGCATTTTGTAGCTGGAAATAAAGTCATTATTTTGAGTTATTAAAAAAATACAAAACACAAATGCTTGATCAAGGGCCAGGCCCGAGGATAGTGGAGGGAAATATCGACCCGGTCAGGGTCGGCAGGGAATCTAAACTCTAATAGGGATCAATATAAGACGGCCGATGCGTGGAAGAAGGTCGCTCTAGTCGTTGGTTTGCCTGGTGAGCTTTTAATTGTCTAATGTGTTTGTAAGAAAGGAGAGAAGTTGTTGCATACTAGCGTTGCAACGTAGCATGCTAGCATGCTATTTAATGACTTTATCAAGTAACTTTCCATCAAGTAACTTTTTGTGATCAACAATGTCGGTAAATGGATGGGCTGTGCTACAGCCGTAGTTGCGTGGTGGTGTATAACGCGAGTGACGTGCAGGCCCTTTAAATTTAGAAGCAAGGATGAACAGGGTGACAAAAGCGACATTAACGACTTAGGTAGAGTGGACAAGGCGGACAAGGCGTATTTCCCTCTTTGTGCGCTTTCGGTCTGAACGCACAGTTAGTGTTTTAAAATAGCAATTTTGATGCTAACATAGTATTTGCCCCTAGCACTCCACAGAAAATGACTCGGGTACATTCACAAAAAGACCCTAGGTCGCATTTTGGCGAGAGTTTCACTTGAACAGCTAGTGAGCAGCAGAGTACTGTGTTGTGTGTGGCATTTTAGCAGTGCATAGACCAATTATCTCATGTGAGAGACCACTGATGAAACTTGTAACCACGCATATCAGTCGATTACAATTGGTGCCCAATCAATCGGAGCGGCCTTAATATCATATTTATACCAGTATTGATATTCATTTCCTCAACATGTAATCATGGTTTTACCATGCCACTAATAACAAGCAACTCTAGGTGACACTAAAGTGAGGAAACATTCCTTTGATCAGCGATCAATGATTTACATCAGCCGATACTACTTCCAGCAATCGGGGATTGGTCCTAAAAATCCTAATCAGTGCACCCCAGCAGTAGTGTCTGTGCTGCTGGAAATACACTGTAAAAACTCCCCGCTATAAAAATTAAATCAACTGCTGCTGATAGCATTTTATATCAGATTCCTGTTAAAAAATGACACATTTTCAGACTTGATAGACTTTGCTTTTGAACTAATGGACACAAAGTATGCTGGATTCAAATTTGATTAAAAGCTTTCAAACCATGCAACCCTAAAACTGAAATACAGTCTTTAATGTGAGAGCTTGTGCAATCCTCTGCTTACTTGTGAATCTTTATTCATTCATTTGGTGTCCTCCACATGTTTTTTTACTTATCATCTTATCAAATATGATCTATATTGGCCTCCTTCTTATCTGTGCCTTAATCTGTTGCTGCAAAGACCCAGTTTCCCTATGGGAAACATTTAAATTTCTACTGATCTAATGTAACACATCTCTGATACTGCAAGAGATCTGCTGATGTGTAAATTACTTCAACACAATATCGGTGCTGTCTGGAGAATGGATTGGACTTTTTTTGTTTCAGCAGTTATTTCTGTATTTTGCAAAATGTTGTCATATGCAGACATTTTCTGTCACGTAACACCATTTCTTCCTCTCAAAATGATGAGAATAGTTCTGTACCAACATAAGTAATGATATATAGTATAAACAGTGACCGTATGTGCTGAATTTCATTAAGTGAAAGAGGTTAAGACAAGCTCTCCCTGGTCTACTAAAACACACAGTGTCAATTGATTAATTCCACCTTTTTCTTACCACTAACATATCTCAAACACATAATTGGGTTGGAAATGTGAGGAGTCTGTACCACAGTTTGTTTTCTGAGCTTTGCATGCAAAAATGTTTGACATGTAACATCAGAGTCTAAGGTTAGCAGTAGCGGTGCAACGGATCATCATTGATCCGTGATCCGTTCGGATCAATATCTTCGGTTCGGCACACACGTGATTCGCGGATTGATTTATGAAAAAAAAAGTTGTGCGCATGTTCAATCCACACAATTGTTAAGTGCAGTGTGGTCATGGCGACCGGAGGAACGGAGGAGCTTGAACACCCCGCGTCATTTAAATCCCCTGTATGGGAGCATTTTGGCTTCCCTGTCAAATATAATGATGAAGGAAAGAGGTTACTGGATAAAATCGTGACGGTGTGTAGGCACTGTGGCACAAGAAAGCCATATGACAGTGGAAACACATCAAGCATGGCCACGCATTTGAAGCGACATCACCCCGGTGTTTCACTAACAGGAGTGAAAACGAAGGCTGCTCAACAACAGCTTATCACCGCGGCATTGTCTTGTCTTTTTTTTTTTTTTGCTGATCCGAAAAATTATCCAATCCGTGACTCTGATCCGGGAAACGATCCGAACCGTGACTTTTTTTTATCCATTGCACCCCTAGTGCAGTCAGGCAACCTTAAGTCAGTGAAGCGAGGGGGATTATAAAAAAATTTTTTCAATTTGTTTACATTAGTCAATAGGCAGATTTTTTTAAGTCAGCATTCTTTAACTAGAAAACATAAATCATTATTAAAAAGGTAAAAATGTTTATATATAGCCTATTCAATTTATTTATAGTTGAGTATCCCCATACTGTGCGTGACTTTGGTTCTGAAGGGAAATATTTAAATGCTGGCCAAACACAACAGTGACGTTCTGGAGAGCTCATCAGGAAAATACCCCATACATCCTCATTCACTGTTTTTTCCACATCATTCGTTTAGTCTGTTCACCCATTTATTTACAGTATTTCGGCTAACAGTTCACTTCTGACTACAAGTGTTTGTCAAAGGACGGGGAGGATTAAACAGTATGAATCCTTGTTTGATTCCAAATCTTACTATAGACTGGTGATGAAGCTTGAAGCACCTGGGGTGGCCTATATTTGAATGTCCTTAAGCACGCCTCTGTCTTGTCAAAATAGAGTTATCGGATGGAATTTTTAATGTCGGGTGTAAACTAGAGGTGGGTGTAATTCATCGATGTGGCGATGCATCGCGATGCCTCACGTGACGATTTGGCATCGATTAATTAACGTCGATGCTTTGCTTTGAACCTTAGCGTGCGCGCCGCCCGGACTGTTTAGTGAGTGGGACTACAACAAACGGAGCAGTAACGTTAGTTTCGGTTAGTGGTGCGCACCATGGAGCCGCGCTACAAACCCCCTAACTGATGAGTGTGAGTGCCACTCTGCTGTACTGTGTTTGTGTTGTGTTCACCTCACTGTACTGAAGCTCCAGACTGAATAAGGGCGGGATCTAAACACGGAGCGGCGCTAATGTTTAGCTGCTTAGCTAGCAAGCACTCGTCGCGCTGCTACGTTACCAATTGAGTTTAGTCAACACGTGAGAACTCGTCTGACACAGAGAGTCTCCTGTTGTGTGCTACATGTGTGAAATAACAACTATAGTCTGGACTTCGTCTGCAGTGTATCTGTGTAAACGGCTTCATTCAGCGTCTCTCCCTACCTTCTGACACCGTGAGTTACCATGGTTACAGGAACGCCCTGAAACTTTATAAAAATCAATAAGAGGTTTTTGGTTAGTTTGACTGTACAAAATCATAAATGTTGCCTGATTGTAGCTCATTACAGAAATCTTGTATTATAACATATAGAACAAATGTAAAGCCTCAGAGCTTCTTTGATTACTAACAGTATGTTAGTGATGACAGAAAGGTGATAACTCACCATCAGACTGACAAGACTGCAAAAGTTGCTGTTTGTATGATGTATTTTTCTGTTAAACCATAAGAGGCTCACTTTAACAATATTATTATTAGGGGTGGGAAAAATAATCGATTCTTAGATTCATCGCGATTCGGACGTGGATGATTCTGAATCGATTCACAAATGTCAAAAATCGATTTTCTACATGTTAATTGACAATGTAATGTTGACTGAACGCAAGAGGCGGAACTCAGAAGTGCGGAACTGTAGCGCCCGGACAGTTGACGGCGTGCACACAACAAAAAACATGGGATGTGTCGTGAATGTCTGTACTCATAAACAAATCATCTGAGGTATTTGTTTACACCCAGCGGCTTGAGAGCAACGTGGAGACCGCTGATAGCTGCTAGCCGTGGCGTTGAGTGTGCAGCGTCCAGGTTAACTTGCGACACCTGTAACTATCGGGTATTTCTGTCACTCCGCCGTGCATTCAAATGGTTACTTAGCAGGGTTCTCCCCAGACAGCGGAACAGCGGCGCTGTGCCGCTATACTGCTAGCTCAGCGCCACTATACTCATTTTCAATGTTAGCTACTTAACAGCGGATGTTTGTGGGTTGCCACGGTCTTCTCGTAAAAAATGCGCTCCCCGGCCGACGGTG
>CAEMYA010000160.1:564229-578039 GCA_903131615.1 Diplodus sargus
GCCGTCAGCCGGAGGACGGACGGACGGATGCTCCCCCCCGCTGGCGGCGATAACGACAGTCCCCCAACCCTCCCGGCTGATGGTGCACCACTGTACTAAAAATTAAAGCTGCTTAAAGCCATCGTTCCCAGCCGCATACATCGTTAATAAGCTGAATTCAAGTCGAAGTGAAAACTGTACACTGTCAAACAGCCCGCACAGTATGTTGAAATCCAGCCCGAACTCAGCGTGAGGTCAGTCAGCTGTGGCAAAGCGTGAGACGTCCAGATCAACCTGTGACAGAAACACCTGTACCGACCGTCGACCAGCTGCAGCTGTATTAATGTACTAGGCTACATGTATGCTGCCACAGGAACACTTTTCTTTTCCTTTTGGTTCTTTGCAAAGCTGGATGTTTGCTATCAAATGTAACCTTCCAGATGACTTGCCACATTTCTTTCATTTGTTTTATTAATTAAATATTTTGGAAGTAAATTAAGTATGGATCATTACAAATACTTTTCTTTGAAAGAACAAAGTAGTCACACAGTGAGAAAAAAGTAGGAAGTGATTAGAAAACTCAGATTTAATTTATATATATTTTTAAAATCGTGCATGGAAATGTACATAAAAAACTTGCTGCATTGAGAATCGATTTAGAATCGAATCGTTGACCTCGGAATCGGAATCGAATCGTGAGGTGCCAAGAGATTCCCACCCCTAATTATTATTAATAATAATTAATGATAATGATGATGAGAAGAAGTAGAAAAATAGCTTGCTTCTGTAGATGGTTGATTATTTGAAAGAATAAAGGCTTGGCAAAAAAAGGTACAGTTTGATTTCCTAGATTGAAAATTACATTGAAAAGACAAAAATAATTTTAAGTGTGAATAGAACAGCTGTTCAGATCATCCTCCTGTAAAACACTGTTGGTCAAATATTTAAACTTGATGTCTGCATTAGAGAACATGGTGTGGGGTGAAGATGTAAATCTTATCTTATTTTTTTAGCGCGTGTCAAGTAACGTGCCCTGTAACATGTTTCACAAATTACAAATTGGGAATATGACTTGGCTACAGCTCGAAAAAAACATTTCAGTCAAAAGATTTTTTTTTGCTTTAATCCATGAGTTCAGTTGAATTATGCACTTTTGTTAAGTTATCCTATCCATAATCCAGACTGAATAAGTTGAATTATATAATTTTAAAGAATGCACTTTTGTTCCCTATGGCAGCTTTTTGAGTTAATTGGCTATGTATTTACAAATGTAGCCACAGATGAAGACAAAATCAATCTTGTATGGAAAAAAGCATTAAAAATAGCAATAATCGAAGAATCGAAGCTCCCATAATCGTAATCGAATCGTGAGGTACCCTTGTTGGAACACCCCTAGTGTAAACAAGGTCAGAACAACTGAGCTGCTGCCTCACTGCTCTCCCCTTCAAGAGCTGAGCCCTCTTGCCTGGCCGGAGAACACATGGCTTAACTTGGGTGACCTGACCACGCAGTCAATGTGGATTAAGAACTAATACTTAATCAACTTTGCGGCAAAAACCTCTCATCCGTAAGATTTACCATGCATCAAGATGAGCTACAAGCGCAAAAAGGGCAATTGCTCAGTTTTAACTGCAGGTGGATTAAAAGGGAAAGGTCTGTGACTGAGGGCTACACAACCAACATGATGAACAGTATATACGTTATATTCCTCTTTTCTTTTCTTTTTTTTTTCTTTTTTCTTTCCATTTGCAAAAGTGCCTAACCAAAGTAAAAGTAATAGGCTGCTGCTGAGAATTACGAGGTAGGATTTAACTTTCAGAGAAAGGCTGCAGCCTAATATAAATGGCGTAAAAATACATCCAAAGCAACCAGTCGGATACTTATGGAGCCACGCTACTGGCACCAAGATAGCTTAACAGCACTTCACTAATCGCTTAATTTAAGCTGCGGCTTAGATGACAAGCATCCTGATGTCAAATGTAGGCACAATGACTGGTCGCTAAAGGCAACTGATAAACGTACAACGAGTCACATCCAGACAGATCCGGAGACAGAGATAACAAGTGCTCCAAGGATGACAAAATCCATCACTTACCTTGCTCCATTAGCAGGACGGTCATGCCGACCAGCATAGCCCAGTACAGAGGATTGTTCATGTTTACGGATCTGCTAGCCGTTTGTCAGCTGTGTGATGTCGTCGGAGAAAAATAACCTGCGAGTCTGAAAATCCCGAAAAGTGCTTTTCTTCAAGTCCCCTGTCGTCCTGTCTGACTGCAAACTACAGCATCCACCAACGCAGCGCTCAACAGAGTCCCTCCTCCATCTGTGAGATTATTGGCAGCGGTGCTGTAGACACGCTGGAGACAACAAACACGACCACTTCCGCTTTGTTGTTCGTGCTGTTCAGTTATTCCTCTAGCACGCCAGGATTGACACTTTTACTTTGTAAAAAACGTCGACCTACTTCCTGCCTTGACTCGGTTGTATGCAACTTGAAGCGCCTTTTAGCGGCGACTTCTTGTGGAAGGGCTGCCGTCTGCAGTCCGACAGCATTTTACTAATGAAAACCAGCTTGTTGCCTCATTATCGTGAGGTATGCCCATGTGTCTAATTTCAGTATTAATCTATTAATGGATTTACAAACCCTAAGTTTCCTGCAGTGTAAAATGGGCACTTTTTTAGATGGGTTAAATGTCACAAATAAAGGTCTCAAACCAAAAGGATTAGGTATTATAGTCAGATTCATGGTCCTGAATTTTGGGCCTGATGCCAATCGTTGTAGAAATCTCCCTAGAATAAAAATGTTGTGACAGTATGTAACAGTTAAACAATTGGTTTGCCTCTTTTTAGGCTTTGCCTGTGGCAATTATATAATTTGCCTTAAAATAGATTTAATTGAACATGTTTGGGAGATTCAAAGTGTGCATGCATATCAGTTCTGATCAGACACACGCACTACTCTGGGAATTGTAGAATAATAAATAACTCAAGCATCTTTTTCTGTATTATACTTTTAAAAAGTTCTCCTATCAGCATATATCAGACAATATATCAGCCTATAACAATATATCCGTAATTGGTAATTATTGGTTGATGACATTTGATGACCAGTTTACCGCTCAGGCTCTATTATGTGCAATTTCAGCTGCCTGCATGTTTTTGTGGTGGTCTGTGACTTAGTTTGGACTCAACTAGTCAGTCACAGTGTGATCTTTGTTGTATATCTCCTACCTGTGCCAGCACTGATTCTTGAACTCACCCCTGTTCTCTTACTCACTTTGGAAATCTTCAAACAGTCAAGAACATGTCACTACTGATAGCAGCAGAGCACACAGAACTGAACATTTAACACAAGCAAATAAAATAATAATAGACACAATACATTTGTGTACAGCTCTACATAGCCCCCTGCACATCAAATTTAACACTAATCTTTTGATCAAATATCCCAGTCTCAGAATTCACCGTGAAAGCAAATAGCAGGCACTAACACTGTAAAAAAAAAAAAATTATAGGAGATTTTCTGTAAATTTTTTAACAGATTTTTCCTGTTTTCCATAAAACAATGAAATGCTAGTAGATCTACAGATATTTTCAGTAATTTTAGGTTTCATTTTTAAAATTACAGTTGATCTGTAATCTGTACATCTGTTTCCTTGATATCTGTGAATGCCACAGGGTTGTTGATGTTTTTTTTTATGTGTAGTACTATAAACTCACATATGCAGACGTGTGTGGAAACAAACGTGTAATTCAATAAAAAAAGTTGGTTTTTTTCTTCTCTACTATTAGCCTATGTTTCACATTTCAACATTGAGCATTGTTTTATTATTTCGAAAAGTGGAGATATAAATTTCCCTGACGCGGCTTGATCACTGAGCATTTGGTCGCTAAGAAGGCTGTTAAGAGTGGGTCAGCTCAATCTTACATTTCCTTCTTAGTGAGAGAGCTTCTTAAGCTAACTTAAGCGACTCTGGGAAACACATCCTTCTTTCACAGCGTTCTTAAGAGCGCTCCTAAGAAGATCTTAGCACTTAAGAGCTTCTTAACGAATCTGGGAAACGTGGCCATTAGCAGTAGTTTAAAGATTTACCCCTAAAATTACAAATAATTAACCATAATATAAGATTACATTATTATTATATTTATTATATATATATATATATATATATATATATATATATATATATATATATTTTAAGGCAATTTAACATGTTTTTTTCCTATTCAATGTATATTGCAGAAATCAGCAGTCATTCAAAGTGTTTTCCGTATCATACATAAAACATACATGCATCATACATAAAAGTAATTCACTGAAAACTACTGTGAAAAAACAAATATTTTACAAAAACTACTAGATTATCTTTTAAGATTTTTCTGTGAAGTACAGTGGGATCATGTGTGATGTTTTCCCCGCCATTACTGGTGAAAATCTTCAGATTTGACGAGGTATCAGTTTCCTTTTTTGTTTATAAATCTGGACTTGTTGCTGGAAAATACATAGACAACCCTCTTGCTCTTGGATTGTTTGATTCTATAGTGTCTTGTGAGCCCATGGAGACTGGGCAGGACAACATAATAATTTCATTGAAGGAATATGAGTACAGTACAGATTATGTATACATATACCTCCATCCCATTTTTTCTTTTCCTCCCGTTCACCAACCCACCCCAAACCCACCTTGACAGCTCATAACTCATATGTTAATACAAATGCATATATCCACAGCCATTCTTCCACACATGGATCTACATGGATATATTAGATAGTTCGAAAAACACTTATTTTATCAACCATCCTGTCAGGTATTTAATGTAAATATATATATGTACATAAAGGCTATACACATGTACATATATATATATATATATATTTATTGTATGTATCTTTTTATTTATTTCATTATTTATTTCATTATTTACTTTATTCACTTAGTGCAATCAGACTAGGCAGATTCAAATTTCACGCGATAACATCAGAGCAGCAAGAGATGGCTTCGTTTGGAAAACTGAGTGGCGTGAAGCGAGGGAGGCAGGAGTCGCGAGGAAAGGAGACACGGGAGGAAAGAGGTAACAACTGATTAACTGTCTATCAAGAGATGAAATAATAATGAAAGCACAGTGCTAGTATAGTTGCGATGTTGATTTTGAGATGATAAAAATAAGGCTGAAGAACGTTATTTCGCTAATGCATGTAGCCTAATGTTAGCTCGGTCTGACGTTAGTTATGTGTAAGTAGGCTACAAAAGCTAATATTGATTCAACGTCTGTCAAGGAAAACATTGCAAAGTTACTTTGAATCTTACAGAAATGAAGAGGAAAGGTAGCATATGAACTGAGCAAGGTAGACGGAGGAGATGAGGTGCAAGGTTAGAGAAAGGCGACCAGTGACAGGAGGAGGTGGGAGAACACCACAGCGGTGAAGATTTGGAGGAGGGAGAGCATCACCAAGATGAGGAGGGAGAAAGGAGAGACAAGATAACGTGTAGGGCTCAGACAGTGAAAGGGAAAGCAGAGTGCCTGAGCCATCACCAACGATCTCCAGTCGAACTGGTCCACATGGTATGGAAATTTTTGCTGCATATTATACTGAGTTAGAGTTCTCAACGGGCCTGAAAATTACAACCCGACCCGGCCCGCCGGTTTTAAGCTCGAACCCGACGCAGCCCGACACACCAGCATGAATTGTCTGCCCGAACCCGACCCCCCGCGCGCCTGAATTGTTTTCCTCATACACTTGTTATCATGATCAGACAGACAGCAGACGGAAAGGTGACGCGAGCCAGGAGACAGGTGCTGCGTTAACGTCAGCAGCAGCACCTGGTCCCGCTGCAAAGAAGACACCGCGCTGCGACCAGTGGGAACATTTATCTGGAGGGACAGAAACAGACTGTTTCCCCACTCCTCGAAAAGCAAGAGTGAATTCGCCTGTGGCAAGTTTACTTTTAGCCAATTCCATCTTCTCCAGCCAGGCTATAGGGGCGAGTACGTCACGCAGCGGCGTCAGTTCTGCGTCTGCCCCTCCGCATGAAGCAGCAGCCAGACTTACTCTTCACCACACGTGAACAGCGATGATTCACAGCAAACAATAGCCTATATAATTTACAACCTGCAAGAAATGTGTTTTATGAAATGTGTTTTATAAAAAAGGAAGCCCGAGGCCGACCCGACCCGGCTCATTTGCGCATCTTTTCGGCCCGAACCCGACCCGAACCTGCGGGTCCGGTCGGGTTTGTTGGGCCGGCCCGACCCGTTGAGAACTCTATACTGAGTTACATATGAACAGTGATGTGCAGTTGCCCCCCCTTGTGTCCCAATTGTTGAAAAGCGCGCACTAAAGTGCCCTCCTGCGAGCCAAAACGTGAGCCAAAGTGCCCTCTTGGGAGCCAAAAAAGCATGCCAAAGTGCCCTCTTGGTTGGCAAAACACCCTGAACTGCCCCCTTGGCTGGTTAAAACATGATAATCTGCCCTCTTGGGAGCCAAAACACCCGCTAAAGTGCCATCTTGGGAGCCAAAACGCGCGCTAAAGTGCCCTTCTTTTCGCCCCTGCCCTTCAAAAAGTCTGTGCACGCCACTGCATATGCAACAAATGACAAAAACTGACATTTTGCTATAAGGTGTATTTAAGAGACATTGCTGAAATGCAAAAGAGACTTCTTCAAATAGATATTAATATTCATGTTTGCTTGAATATGAATAATTTGGGAAACTTGTAAGTGTGAAAGTGTGATGAGATGGGGACAGAGTTTTAATATTCTGTGTACAATGTATTTTAGATCTACTGCTCAGGTTGAAATTCCAAAATTAAACAAATGATCATACTGTCCCAGGCTAAAATGTTAGTGAGTGTTAACACAGTCTGATGGTTATAACTAATCAATGATGGTTCCAAATTGATTTTGTTTATACTACTTATATTGTAGAATTAGTTCAGATGTAAAGCAGTTTCAATCTTCCCTTCCCTCCATCTTCTAGACGTATCCAAATCCAGGTGTGAGGTGCCAATGCAGCCAAAGCCAGAGAGTTTCCCTAAGACCCTCCAGGGAGGAGCCAGGAGAAGCTTCCGCAGCGACTGGTACAAATCTCGTCCCTGGTTAGAATACTCGTAATCAAAAGATGCAGCTTACTGTTTTGCTTGTAGGCATTTTTCCCTCCCCAATGCTCCAAGGACTGTTTTCACCTCATTCGAGGGTAATTGTAACTGGAAAAAGGCTCAAATGAAAGACAGTGGTTTCTGTTTCTGGAAACTGATTTAGGGACTGTCATTAAATTACTTAGCATAAAAATATTAATACAAAATAGTTGCAGTTTTTTCAATATCTTCCATGTCATGTGACCCAGTGACTCCAAACCAGCAGCAGATTGTATTAGTAAACCAAACAAATGAATATTGTATTTTAGTGCTTCCTCTATTTTATATGAATATTAATATGCAGAAATTGTGATTTTTTTTTTTTTGTCAGTAGCTGCCATGTCATGTGGCCTGACTCCAAACCAGCAGTACTTAAAATAAATTAGATTTAACAAATACGTTTCTGCATTGTGCCACTTTTTGTAAGTCTCAATCTGTCAATTTTTTTTCAAAAATCTCACCAGTAGTCACCGTTATATTTCAAAATGTTCTTCCGGGGGGGCATGCCTATTACTTGTCAATGCGTGCTTTCGGTCAAAGCGTTTTCTAACATGGACAGATTTTAGTCAAATTGTGTTGCTCTCTGCTGATACATGTTCATATACGTCTTTATTTGTTATTTGAACTGCTGTATGCTGCTCTGTGTAATGTCCCACTCGTCCTGCGTGAGTCCTGCAGAGACTTGAGATCGTTAATTTGAGTTTTTTAATTAGTTTCGTTCTAGCATTCCCAGCAATCCTTTGATGTAAATGCACCATCAAGATAACATCAAACATTGATATTAAAATTGAATCCTGATTTGGTCAAAAACGTAAATCAACATGATGTCAAACTTTTCAGCCAAATAATGATAAACTACTTCATGTTATTTTGACATTGTTTCAATGTTAAGGTTCTTTAAACTTTCAGCCAAATAATGATACTGATCTTATTTTGACATCGTTTTAATGTTAAGGTTCTTTAAACTTTCAGCCAAATAATGATACTGATCTTATTTTGACATTGTTTCAATGTCAAGCTTTTGCAAAAAAAAAATGGATGGAAAGATCCTGCACACTGTCTTGTATTGCAAACAGAATTGGCTTAACCTAGACTTGGTCTCACAGGATCTTCATCAGGATTAAAAACTGAAGAAGATCCTGTGAGTCCTAAACAAAGCAATACAAGACTGTGCGAGATCTTTGCATTTATGCAGTATTTCATGCACATGACCTTGGACCTTGTCTATACTGAGTTGTTGTGCTACATGTATTTGCTTTTGCTACAATAGTTTCCCACATGGGATTCTCTCTCAATGATCAAGCGTACATGTATGAACAAAACATTTTATTGTCTACTTTTGCAAACAACAACTTATGCATCAATTTCAGCTGCAGTTCGCCTATGCATCAGGTTCAGCTGCAGTGGTCTTGCGCCCACCACCACCTTTTCGATCATGCGCTGACCGCAGATAGGTCCCCATCCGTGACACAATGGCAGCCTCACTGGCTCCAGGCTGCGACTTCTGAATGGCATCTGAAAAAAGGACATTTTACAAGTGTTGAGTAAAGTCAGTTTTTTGATTGAGGATCAAACATTTATCAAAATAACTTATTTCAACAACTTATGGCAAGTATGTCAAAAACCTAGGTCGTGCACAAAAAGAAATTCTACTTACCAATCATGACCTCGCAAAGGGTCATTCTTCTAAAGGCACCCTTGCCACCACCACCGTCCATATTAAGTCCTGCCATGATCTTATTTGTAAGGACTCTGTCAAACACATACACACAAATGCTATTAAATCGAGGATATTAGTTTATTGTAATCTCCATTAACTGCAGTTTCACTGCTGCTATTCTTCCTGGGGTCTGATCATATAATGGTTTTACAAAAAACATAGACAAGGAAAAATAAAAAACATCGAAAAGAAAAGAAAAACATGATAAAAAAAAGAAAAACATAAAGGTCAGGCCAGGTTACGTGGAAGTATACAAACGTTTTACTTAATTCATACAATAGGTTTCTGTTGCTGTGAGTGGAGTGCCAAAAACAAGGAACCTCTTCACTGTGCTGCTTGTAACTTTCGCAATTGAACCAACAACACACCAGAAAGACATTTTCACACATTTACCCACATTAAACTATCAAGGGCAGTGATTGTTCTTCTTTTGGGACTTAGGGGGTGGCACACTATTGGCTGTTGACCAGTCGTCCAGGATTAACAGATAAAGAACGCGACTTATATCTTCATGACGTTGCTAACATTTTCACAAATGCTGGCTCCAACGATCATCATCATTTGAGTTGTCTGAAGAAATAATTTTCCATTCATTATATTTAAATATGTATAAATACACATCTATCTATCTATCTATCTATCTATCTATCTATCTATCTATCTATCTATTCCAGGGTTCCTTTTTCTAAATGTTTCTAAAATTAACAGTAACTGATCTGATCTGCAACCCAATCCTCCATCCTGAGAGGATGATGATGATGTTTTTTTTGCCGTTATAAAACACACACACGCTGCTACAGCTGTACAGCGCCACACGCACTGATTCTCCTCGAGATCACCTAATATAGTAGCTTCCTGTGTTAACCCTTTTAAGTAGCCTAAGCATCCTTGCTGTTGTTGTTTGTTTGGTTTCGTCACAAAAGTCTGCACATGTTGACACGTCCCCAAGACATAAGGAGTGTATTAAAAAAAATTAACAATAGCATAAATCCGTTAAAGTTCGATTTAACGGTTAATCGTGTGCATCCCTAGTTTGTTCGTTTTTGTTTAAATAATGTTTTGACTGTTAATCTCTGGGTCTATTTGCTAAATGATATAGATGCCTGCTGATTGTGAATTAGTCCATTTGGTTTAAAATGTTAAACTGAGGTAATGAAATGTGGGTTTTCTGGTCACCATATTAAGTTTGGTTGCCTAATTGTTTAATCTTTTTTTAAAACAGCAGAATTACTGATGTCATTTATTTTTGTGTTTCCTGTTGAACTTTAAATACTGAACCACTGAAATCAGAAACTAACCTGTTAAAAGGACCAATTTGTGTTATTTTTTTGTAATTTAATTTTACTGTGCAAAATGTATTATTTTATTGGAACATTTCATAAGTTAAAGAGCCTTTTCTAGCTCACATTCAGATCATGATTTCTGTGTGTTTCTGTCTGTTGCCACAGTTGCCAAGTGAATATCCAGAGATCCAGTCCTGACTCCTGCGTCTCCTTTCCAACTCAACATAACAGAGACATAAAATGGAGACAGGTAACATATTTAATATATGATTGAGAATTTTAATGGAGAGTGGTTTGACACAGCTTTTCGAGCAAATGTCGCTTTTATTGGCAATTCATGTTTTTCATCGCAATCTTCTAATTTGTAATTTTTGTCTGAAGCGTTTTTGTTTGGGGGGGGGCACTTAATTCTCCTCATAAATAAATGTCTTTATCCAATATCTTTTCATAGGCTTTGTCATGGGCTTGTAGGCAACTTCCTTATTTTCACTTCATGCATTGCATAGCCTAAATGACTTTTCAGTGGGCTGCCCTGTCACTCAACAACCAATCACTGTTGTCACCACTTCTAAGTGCGTCCCTATAAAATGACGTCATCCATAGCAACAGAGAGTTACTTCTAGTTTAGGAGTTCACTGTTTTCATAACTAAAAGTAGGTCTCAGCGGCTGAGTACTCCTAAAGTCTTTGTGAATACGGTCCCAGTACTGTTAAAGAGGGCAGAAGCAGAAATTGGTATCATAGATGTTTGGAGGAAAATACACCCTAATGAAGGAGATTATACTTATTACTCAAAAGCCCATAATAAATATTCAAGACTAGATTACTTCTTCATGTTTAAATCAGATTTAGAAAAAGTAAAACAACGCTCTACTGGCAAAATAGATATATCAGATCATGCCATAATATCTATTGAGCTAACATTGGCAATAGAAAAAGGTGTATCAACCTGAAGACTAAACAACTCTCTTCTGAATGATAGTGAATTTAAAAAGAGAATGGCAACAACAATAAAACAATATATCGAGTTTAATGACAATGGGGAAGTCTCCCCCCTAATGGTTTGGGAGGGAGCTAAAGCAGTCACTAGAGGGGAGATAATAGCTTTTTCTTCACTTAAGAGAAAGCAAAGAGAAAGGGAAATAAATAACTTGGTAAATAAACTGACAATACTTCAAAAATAACATAAAAAGAGATCATCCAAACAAATACTGGATGAAATAGATGAAATTAGAAAAAAAAAGATTATCTAGATATGGAGAAAATGCTCGAATGGCAGTATCCTCCCTGCTGCTATCATGTTGGGAGCGCTGTCTGTTCCAATAGTGGTGATTTTGTCAGCTATAGCCCACTGATTAGCGACGTCGAGAAAATGCCTGGCACACGCTTCTGCTAAGTGACGCTCCTCTGTTTTCATCACACCTAACGTTAGGAGTAGGACAGAAAAAGTAGATCAGAATAAGTTTGCTAGTAGTAGTAGACAACTAACAATCCGCAACTAATCAGCAATCAGCAATCAATCAGCAAAACATTAATAACATTAGTTAAAGCTGTGTAAATGTTAGGCTGAATTAGCTAAATTACATACCGTGCTGAAACCAACTTCACCGTGGTAATCTACATAGACTGTTAAAAAACAAAAAATGACAATAAATTACATAACGTAACGTTACCTAGGGCGAACGAGTGAAGTTCCCAGCATCGATGAGGTGTACAGTAACGCCAAGGTAGTTTTCGTTGTTGACAGATGACCAATGATCCCCAGTCAGTGCTACACAAGTCGCCCCAGCCAACTTCTCCTCTTTCACGGCTTTCTCTGCGGTGTGCTGTTCATTGATTCTCCTTATGATAGTTCGCCTCGCAGGTAGTTTGTAAGATGGGTCACCTGTGGCCGCCTGGAGAAGAAGCTCCAGCCCCTCATCTTCAACCATGCTGATAGGCCGGCAGCTGAGGGCAATCCACTGAGCTAGGAGGTTTGTTAGCTTAGCTGATAGAGCTGTGCTGACGGGCTTGCCTCGGTTACATTCGAACATTGCAGTTTGACGAACACGACTTTTCCCTACGGCTACATGAGTGCTTGCCCCGGCACCTTCCACTTCAGCTAAGGGATGCTTCGCGTTTAGATGGTACTTCAGACTCGACGAACTCCTACAATAAACTAATTCCGCTTTGCACAAGGTGCATACAACCTTAGTCTTGTCGAGGTCTCCATTGGGAAGCTTCTTAAAAAAAATTTGCCCTGAAGCAACCCAGGCTTCAAAGCAGCAGCCAAGTTAGCTGACGTTTGATGTGATTCACACGCGTTCGGACTTGTTCATGCCCTGGCCCCCACAGCGTAATTCGGCCAGGTCAGAGCCTTCTGGGCCAGGTATACATCCGCGCTAAAATATCGAGGTGAAATTCTTAGCTTTCTCACTATGTTGACCCAGCTCCCAGACCCAACTTTGAGAATAGATTAATGGCGGTAATGTTCTTATCGTGCGATAAGAGTCTCGCGTTAACACAGCATGTTAACTCCGTTAACAGCCCAGCACTATTTTAAATTGAATTAATTAATTTGTAATTGATTTGAACTGTTCAAGCCAAACTTGTACAGTTGGATTTTGAGTGATTTCCTCCGGATTATTCAAATAGTCAAATAACGGAGGTGGTGCCCCATTTACAAGTGTGTTATTAATCGCCAGTGAAAAATTACAATTATTACCCAGTAGTGTGTATCTCCTACACCCAAATCATTGCCAGTCCTGCTTCTGGATGTTTGATGTGTATTGCTCTTATCTGTTTGACATGCTCTAATGATTCTTTGCCAAGCCGTTTAAGCAGAAGATCCATTTCTACACTTGATGTCAGGTCAAGAGCATTTCCAGGCTCTGTAGTTTTGAGGTTTGTCATTGAATTGAAGTAAGCCTGCATCCACAAGCTCAAAATGAGCAAAGTATTGTACAAGTTCACTTATGTTTGAGCTGCCATTATTTGAGTTTGGTGATAAGGGATAGGGAAAATGAGAACTGTCATTTTGAAACCTGGAACGTTGTGGGGGAGTGGCACAGTTATTCTTGAACCTCACTTTGCGTGGCTCGTGCAGGTATTCGTCTTCCTAGATGAAAGGCTGTTGTATGATTTGATTGAGAAACAGTATTGGTATGGTCTGAAAGGAAAGGTTTGACTTCAGGTATGAGATGTGAAGGTGAACTGCTGTAGCTAGGGCTTGGTTTTGTTTGTGCTGGGACACCATCTTCACGTAGCTGGAGTTCTGTCCCTCGTTCTTTGGCTTGGTTGATCACTCAGAATCTGTATTTGACTTTGAACTATGTTTCTCACTCTCTAAGTCAACAGCAGCTTCAAATACAGCTACGGCAGCAGCTGCCTCATTCTCATAATTGATGCTTCGAGCTTAGCCTTTTCTAGCTTTAGGCTATTTTCCCGTTCAGCGTAAGAAAGACGTGCTTTGACTGCTTCTGCTTTCGCTCTCTCTTTGACTGCAGTGGACCCAGTTGATGGTGTACTTTATCATACAGAGAAACCTGAAACATCTGTTATGAAGATGCTTCCTCCACCATTGCACAGTCTGTTGGAATTATGAAGTACATGAATATTATCAGTTCTTCACATGCTACAATTTATAACCCTGCTTTGCTTAAAGTCTGTGGAATGTTGCAGAAGGTCGAGGCTAGCCACAAGAGACATATATCT
>CAEMYA010000160.1:580869-593585 GCA_903131615.1 Diplodus sargus
CGCCTACTGCAGTCAAGATAGCAGAAAGTACCACTTGGATCCATCTCAGCCGCTGTAAGTTACAGCCGCTCCCTGACTCACCAGAGTAGTGGGGAAGTCTGGGCTGCAAAGGGGCTCTGCTATATAAAAGCAGGGTGTCTCAAACCCAGTGAAGAAACCAACGAGCCCTACTCTAATAGGAGTTACGAGAGCAAACTGTACAAATATGAAAACGGAAAGGAGAAGACGATACGGGACATGGTGATGCAAAATCAGATAGTGTTGGACCTGCTAACAGCCTCTCAAGGAGGAGTGTGTGCAGTCATAGGAGACACCTGCTGCACCTACATACCAGATGGATTCAGTGATGGAGGAGAAATACACCAAGCATTACAAAATCTCACTGATCTCCAACAGTATGTACTAGCTAACACTCCCGGAGCCACACCAACCATGGACTGGTTTACAGGATTCTTCTCTGGAAACTGGTGGCAGATACTGTTGAAAGCATTAACCCCTCTCTTGATGATCTTACTGCTGTTTTGTCTGTTTGCATCATGCATTCTCCCATGTCTCTGATCGATGTTTGAGAAAATGATTGCTAGAAGCTTTGTGCAACTGCAAATGTTAATGCAAGAACGTGAGCCACAGTATCACCCACTGGCTCAGGCTGATGAGGATGACGACTGCACTGCTGTGTAATCATAAAATGAAAGTGTCATTTAAACAAGCATGATGACGATTTTACCAAAAGTGTGATAAACAGGAGGTAAAAATCTGACGACAAAGCATGTTCAAAATGATAAACAGGAGGGAAATGTTGGAATTATGAAGTACATGAATATTATCAGTTCTTCACATGCTACAATTTATAACCCTGCTTTGCTTAAAGTCTGTGGAATGTTGCAGAAGGTCGAGACTAGCCACAAGAGACATATATCTGCTTACCCGCACGACAACAATGTTGTTATCTGTATTCTGTGTTAACCAATCGTATTACGACATATTACGATCACGGCCACTGCTTTGAATAAAAGGATGTGCAAGGGGAAGGTATCTTTGGAAGACTGCTGGTCAGACTCACAGAGCTGACATCCGTACTTCCCCTCTGCCCAGAAAGACAAAACACTCTGAGTCCGTGTCTGATTTTATGGTGTTCATTAGTGTTAAACCTAACACAGTCTTGTTGTGTATTTCTGTTTAAACAATGCTTTGATGATCATCCACTGGCTAGAAAGCCTTGGTTTCACTGTTCTGTCCTCTAAAAGATACAAAAAAGGCACAATCAGCACCATGCTTGAATTCAACATGTACAAACACACAGTGTAAATATTCCAGCTCAATAACCCTCTGGGGTCCAGGGTATAATTGGCCGTTTTTGACTATTTTTGATTTTGCCATTAAATTTTTACCTTAAAAACTATTTACCTTGCCTTATTTGGTGTCATTATTTTCAACACAACCTCACATGTCGGACTGTGCAGTGATTTTTTTCATTTTGACATACTTTATTACCACAATGGACCTAAAATCACCAAAAAAAAAACATTAAATCCGAGCAGGAAAAAGTTAGTTTTTTTACTGCGAAAACCACAAATATGTTTAACAAACCATTTTTATCACTTATAATGCAAATATAAATTGTTGTTTGCTAAATTTGTGCATAAGTTTTGAAATTTACAAAGTTATATGTAACTATTTACATTTAAATGCAGGCAATGCCTCAGGTTCAGGTCTCCCTCAGCTCCTTCCAGCTCAATGAAGAGCTGCACTGCCTGCTCCACATTCAGCAGTCTCCTCATTGTTTTGACTCATTAAACAAAAAAACGACTCCACTACACACTAAACACACTACACCAAACACTACATAACACACTAACTATTAGAGGTGGGTGCAATTCATCGATGTGGCGATGCATCGCGATGCCTCACGTGACGATTTGGCATCGATTAATTAACGTCGATGCTTTGCCGCAAGACCAGAACAAAAAACACGTAACCGGAACCTTAGCACGCTCGCCGCCCGGACTGTTTAGTGAGTGAGACCACAACAAACGGAGTAGTAACTTTAGTTTCGGTTAGTGGTGCGCACCATGGAGCCGTGCTACAAACTCCCTAACTGATGAGTGTGAGTGCCACTCTGCTCTACTGTGTTTGTGTTGTGTTCACCTCACTGTACTGAAGCTCCGCACTGAATAAGGGCGGGATCTAAACACGGAGCGGCGCTATTGTTTAGCTGCATAGCTGGCAAGGACTCGTCGCGCTGCTACGTTACCAATTGAGTTTAGTCAACACGTGAGAACTCGTCTGAAACAGAGAGTCTCCTGTTGTGTGCTACATGTGTGAAATAACAACTATAGTCTGGACTTTGTCTGCAGTGTATCTGTGTAAACGGCTTCATTCAGCATCTCTCCCTCCCTTCTGACACCGTGAGTTACCATGGTTACAGGAACGCCCTGAAAAGACAAAAATCATTTTAAGTGTGAATAGAACAGCTGTTCAGATCATCCTCCTGTAAAACACTGTTGGTCAAATATTTAAACTTGATGTCTGCATTAGAGAACATGGTGTGGGGTGAAGCTATAAATCTTATCTTATTTTTTTAGCACGTGTCAAGTAACGTGCCCTGTAACGTGTTTCACAAATTACAAATTGGGAATATGACTTGGCTACAGCACGAAAAAACATTTCAGTCTAAGGATTTTTTTTGCTTTAATCCATGAGTTCAGTTGAATTATGCACTTTTGTTCAGAAGAATACAATTTGTTCCCTTGGAATATGGCAGCTTTTTTGTTAAGTTATCCTATCCATAATCCAGACTGAATAAGTTGAATTATTTAATTTTAAAGGACGCACTTTTGTTCCCTATGGCAGCTTTTTGAGTTAATTGATAGGCTATTTATTTACAAATGTAGCCACAGATGAAGACAAAACCAATCTTGTATGGAAAAAAGCATTAAAAATAGCAATAATCGAGGAATTGTGGCACCAGTAATCGAATCGCATCGACAATCGTTATAATCGAAGAATCGAAGAATCGAAGCTCCCATAATCGTAATCTAATCGAATCGAATCGAATCGTGAGGTACCCTTGTTGGAACACCCCTACTAACTATGCACTCCAAACACACTAAATGTCACAAATCTCTCAACTCTCAAAATGTGCTATCTCTGTTGCTGTCTCTATCACGGTCACTGTCACTCTTTCTCTGCCATCACTCCCACAACTTCCCCCTGTTCCTCAGCAACCAAATAACGTGGTTTGCCATATAATTTTGTCATTGGTCGGTGCGGTGCCTTTTTCCAATAGGAAAGGGGTGTCACAATTTTTTTTTTGCTTGCAAACACTTCCTGCTTGCAAACACTTTTGTGAGAGAAGCTCATTTTTATTGTCTCCCTCCGGCACCAAACGCGCAGCAAACGTGACGGCAATGTTTGCGAAAAGCGTGTGTACATTATTTATCGTTACTCTGGTTTTACTTGGCCTATCAACACAATTTAAAAACTGGTACATAGTTTGAAGGCCGCTCCAACACAAAATTCGGAACCAAGACTCACTGAGGCTCCGTCTCGCTGCTACGTCACACTGTAAAACAGTACATCTCACTAAAAGAAATAAGTAGACATAACTTAAATCTCAAAAATCGTTGGGGTTACTCATTCACCTGAATTAACTGAACTTGAAAAATAATACTTGATGTAATAACTCTTTTGTTTTGAGTGCTGCTCAAATATGGAACATTTTAAGTATAACTTATTTATTCCAGTGTGTTCCATTGACTTATTTAGCTTAAGTGTAGCTATAGGAATTCTAGCCAATCAGAGCAGAGTAGGGCGGGCCTTAAGTTTTCCAGGGGGAAACCTCTAAAAGCGTGCAAATAAGTTTTCTCGTTTTCTCCCCCGGGACGATGACGGAGGTTGGCCCCGGGCAATCAGATCAGTAGACCGGCGCTGCTGTCGCTGTGACAGCTGTTGCCCCGGTCCCCGGTCACGGCTCCCACAGAGTCTGCACTGGATTAAACTGAATTTCTCACATGAGAAAATATTAAAACTGTATTAACGAGTTAACAGTGCTAAAGCAAGCTTTTAGCAGCTTTACTGCTATCGCTGTCAATAGCCGCGAACTGGCGATAGCGATGCTAATTTCTGTTAGCCCGTCTATGAGGGTTTTACATCATATGTTAGCATTAAGCTAGCGGACTTTACAGCTTAGGTGTGTGTTTTGAACGTTGTTTCAAACTATAATGTGGGTTTAATTGAACATCTTTGATGCTTAAATATATATTGCCGCTTAATATAGGCCTATTGCTGTACTCTTTTATGTATGCCATTTTTACTGTAGGGCAGGCTAATCTTCAATTTGGAGTGACAAAACTATGAAGCAAAAAAATTTCCTTTTGTTGGAGAGCTGACATTGATGTACATACAGTAGTTCAGTAACAGTTGTAAATATACCTTTGTACGGTTTATTTTTAATATTTTACCGTTCAAAAGCAAGCTGTGCAGTTTATTGGACATTAGCTAACCTCAGCGTTTCCCCCAGTATTTTCTGAGACTGTGGCGGGGGGGGGGGTGCTAGAAGAGCTATGTTTATCTAAGTCAGAGTCCTGCATGGGTGAAAAATAATGTACTGTGTACATTGGATTTTCAAAAGTATTTGCGCCCTTCTTAAAGGACCTAAGAACTCTTAAAGAGTTGGGCGTCTATATTGAGGCCTTTGGTGACTGTGTCAAAGGAACAATCTTCTCAGTTGCACCTGATAACCTTGTAAAAGATCAATGTACAGTTTAAATAATGTGCAAAAAGTGCAAACAAAAACAAACAAAAAAAGAAGAACGATTGTCTGTATTTTTTCCTTGAGTCAGGTTACAGAAGGAGGGTTGTCTGACTCTCTTAGGGAGGCGTTATAAAGTTTAATGACCACAGGCAGGAATGATTTCTTGTGGCGCTCATTGGTGCATCTGGGTGAGAGGAGTCTTCCACTGAATGTGCTCCACTGCTGAGCCAGTGTGTCGTAAAGAGGGTGTGTGACATTATCCAAGATGGACTGAAGCTTGGACAGCATCCTCCTCCCTGCCACAGTTGTTAGAGTGTCCAGCTCCTCCCCCACGACATCACCGGCCCTTCTGATCAGTTTGTGTAGTCTGTTGTTATCTGCGACCTTCAGTCCACTGCCCAAACATGTGACAGCAAAGAAGGTCTCACTGGTCACAACCGACTCGTAGAACATCCTCAGCATTATCCGGCAGATGTTAAAGGACTTCAGTCTCCTGAGGAAAAAGAGTCAACTTTGGCCTTTTTTATAGACCGCCTCGGTGTTTCTAGACCAGTCCAGCTTACTATTAAAGTACACCCCCACGTACTTGTACTCCTCAACAGTGTCCATAGGGATCCCATGGATGGAAACAGGGGTCACTGGTGTTTTCGCCCTCCTCAGATCCACTATGAGCTCCTTTGTCTTTGTCACGTTGAGCTGCAGATGATTCCGTTCACTCCAAGTGACAAAGTTGTCCACAACAGTCCTGTATTCATTCTCATCACCCCTCTCGATGCAGCCAACTATTGCTGAATCATCAGAAAACTTCTGAAGGTGGCAGGACTCAGCGCAATAGTTGAAGTCAGAGGTGAATAGAGTGAAGAGAAAGGGAGAGAGGACAGTCCCCTGTGGGGCCCCAGTGTTGCTGACCACTCTGTCAGACACACAGTTCTGTAGGCGTACATACTGTGGTCTGCCCATCAGGTAATCTACAATCCAGGACACGATGGGGGCATCAGCCTGCATGGCAGCCATCTTCTCACCCAGCAGAGCTGGACGGATGGTGTTGAATGCACTGGAGAAGTCAAAGAACATGACTCTCATAGTGCTCGCCGGCTTGTCCAGATGAGTGTAGACTCTGTTCAGCAAGTAGATGATGCCATCCGCAACTCCCAGGCGGTAGGCAAACTGTAGTGGATCAGTGAAGGGCCTGACCATAGGCCTTAGCTGCTCAAGGACGAGCCTCTCCAGGGTCTTCATGATGTGAGATGTCAGGACCACAGGCCTGTAGTCCTGAGGGCCGCTAGGGTATGGCGTCTTTGGCACAGGAACGAGGCAGGACGTCTTCCACAGCACAGGGACCCTCTGGAGGTGCAGGCTCAGGTTGAATACTTGACTGAGTACTCCACACAGCTGGGGGGCACAAGCTTTAAGCACCCTGGGAAGAACACCGTCAGGACCGGCCTCAGTGGAGTTTCGTCAGCTGTCTTCTCACCAGGTCAGGAGTGAAGAACACTGTAGAGGTGACAGTTGGGGGGAAACGTGAGGTCCTCAGGTTGTGGAGGACATGATGCAGAGCAGGGGGGAGGGGTGGAGTAGGTGGGTGTGAATTGAGGTGGAGGGGGAGGTAAAGTGGTAGTTGTTGTTGGGCAGCCAGCAGCAGAGTCTTGTGGGAGAGGGGCCGCAGTATCAAACCTATTGAAAAAGAGGTTCAGTTCATTGGCCCGGTTCACACGGCCATCCAACCCCATGTTACCAGTCTTCTGGAACCCGGTGATGGTTTTCATGCCACTCCACACATCCCTCATGTTGTTTCGCCTGAGTTTATTCTCCAGTTTTCTTCTGTAATTGTCTTTAGCCTCCATGATGTTAAGTTTGAGTACCCCCTGCACTCTCCTCACCTCATCACGGTTGCCCTCTCTGAACGCTCTTTTCTTTTCATTAAGGATGGCCTTAATGTCCTTAGTGATCCAAGGTTTATTATTCGTATAACAGGTAACAGTTCGAGCAGGGACATTGCAGTCCACACAGAAGTTAATATAGTCCGTGATGCACTCTGTGAGCCCATCAATGTCCTCCCCGTGGGGCTCACAGAGTGCAGGCCAGTCAGTTATTTCAAAGCAGCCCTGCAGTGCCTCATGAGCATCCTCGGACCACCTCCTCACAGTTCTTGTGGTCGGAGGCTTCCTCTTCACCAGAGGCACATAGCAGGGTTTGAGGTGAACCAGGTTGTGATCTGACCTGCCCAGAGGGGGGAGAGAAGAGGAGAGAATGCATCCTTAATGTTAGCATACATAAGATCCAGAGTCCTTTCCTCTCTGGTAGGACAGCTGACGTATTGTTTAAATGTTGGCAGAACTGTATCCATGGTGACGTGGTTGAAGTTTCCCGACATGATGATGAGGGCACTGGGGTGTTTAGTTTGAAGCTTGGAGATGCTGGTGTGTATGGTGCTGCAGGCAGATGTTGGGTTTGCAGAGGGAGGGATGTACAGAACAACAATGATGACATGTGGGATCTCTCTAGGCAGATGATATGGATGGAGTCCAACAGCAAGCAGTTAAAAATCCGGGCAACAGAGCTTTTCCTTAATTGTGATGTGACCAGGATTACACCATCTGCTATTCACTAGAACGGCAAGCCCCCTGCCTTTCCGCTTACCGCTCTTGGTGCAATCCCGGTCGGCCCGGACAGTGTGGAAACCATCCACGGAGACGTTCTGGTCCGAAATGTCCCTGTGCAGCCATGTCTCAGTAAAACACATCAGGCTGCACTCCCGGTACTCCGTGTGGTTCCGCGTTAGCGCCGTTAGCTCGTCCATTTTGTTGCCAAGGGACCGTACATTTCCCATAACAACAGAGGGGAGACAGGGCTTAAATCTTCTCCTCTCCATAAGCCTCGACCCTCCTCTCATCCCCCGACGTTGCTTCCCTCCTCTGCATCCCCGGTGTGTTTTTCTCCAGAGTTCAGGTGGTATGTCAGCTGGTCTGGCCACAATGCCGGCCGGCATTAGCGCGATCAGCTGTTCTCCGGAGTAAACAAAAACAGTGTGTCCCGGTGGAAGCGGCATTATATAACCCTAACCTGCCATCTTCCTTTTTTTCTGCGTTGGATAACATCACAGCTTCTGACTGGAAAAGAAGACGACTGTAAGATTTGGAGAGAAGCTGCAGCATGTTGTGACAGCATACGTAGAACAGGTAAACACATTTTTATTACAGCACATTGACAATTTATGTGAACAGCTGACTTGAGCATCAGCTAATGTATCTATGTCTTTGTTCAAAAGGACAAGAACAACATTACTGCAGCCAGGACAGCAGCCCTTGCCGGCCTACCACTGTAACTGAAAGAGGATTCGTCAGACATATTCAAGACTTGCACAGTAATTCTTTATTCTCCTGCATCAAAACTTGAAACTGAAGCATCACTGAACAGAGTTAATTGAAACTGTGCCCAATTGGCTTCCTTTTGAGCAGTTCCCTTGCTTAGATAATTTTTTATTGTGAAGAGCTGCAGAAATTTAAAATAATGAGTCATTGTAATTTATACTTGTGAAGTAACACCACGTTGAGGGTAAAATTAGACAGTACATTATTTATTTCTGATATCTGGGAGTGTGTTTAAATTGTGCTTATACATACTGTATCATTGTAGCGATTATCGTCGTGGATATTAAATTATCTACATCAGAAAGAATGTTAATTTCTAGTTAGTGGGCAACATTAAAGGAAAACCACATCAGTTCCCGAAGTGCACCCTAGACAGAAAATCAGCAGAGAATAGTTCTCACTATTTATGTCCTTTCACTCTTTAGGTCCGTGTTTTCATCAACCCTTTATGTTCCAGCTAAATGTTTACAGATGCACCATATTATTGTTGTTAGCAATCATCTTACCAGAAAAAAGCAGCTGCATTAAGGTTGCAAAAATGAGTTCCATTGTGCACGTGTGTGATTCAGACTTGTGTGTGAGAAGCATGTCCCTCAACACTGTAAACCAGAATTTCCCTCAGAAATAAATAATATAAATAAAAGTATATAACATGAAAAAAATCGAATTTTATTTTTTATAAGTTTGCATGTTTACAGTTGATTCTTTTATAATGCCCATATGTCTAAATTTAAAGCCTGGAAGTTGTCTGGATCATTCCTATTGTCCATTCCTCCTCAAAATAATACTTTTATTCCCTTGCTTACCGATGAGGAATATTTATCCTCTTATTTATTCTGTCTTCAGTGTTACTTTCCAATGATCGGATTCAGAGAGGACTAGAAGGACAAATCAATTAAAATGTTCAGAAAAATCTAATTCTTTAATTTAGAGTCATAGCAGAAAAAAACTGCCTTCCCTGATGCTCTTCCTTTTCACGTTGGCTCTTGCAGCCTGTTTTAGTGTTGTTGGCATCTTCAGGTTTGTGCTTATTTGTCATGAAAAAATTTACTCAAAAAGCATAGAAAAAATATTTTTTCTGAGTTGATCAATTTTCAGTGCATGAGCAAACAGCCCCAAAAAAATCTAACTATTCATATTGCATTAAACCAGGTTTCATGGGGAGCGCCAATAGACTAGTGGCGGCGTTGTGTATGAATCAACCCTTTGCTGCATGTCGCCCCCTTGGTTTTAAAAAAAAAAAAAGTCATTTAATTTTGACTTTTTACTAAAAGGTTCTGATGGGTTATCTGTTTGCTGCATGTATCTGGTGGTATTCATCTGGTTTATAAGAATACAAATTATCTCACTGATAATGTGAAACTTATATTTCTAAAATGGTTCACCTGGCATTAAAGGGTTAAGATTATCCACTTGATTAGCATTACTAAGACTAATTAATCCTACATTTCACAGAAAAGAGGACATTGGATTTAGTCCTTAATTGCTTCCATCCTAGTTGTGCGAAGTTATCTCTGCTTTATGTTAGGCAGTAAGAATGGTTTCATAGTAGTCATAGTAGTTATTTGCCCATTTTACTGTTTTTGTGTTGCTTCCACTTGTATATTAAAATCTGGTAAGGGTTACACATGTATTAGTTTAGTTATTCTTAAATTCTGTCTCACACATACCAAATACATACTTCTTCCCTAGGACGAGTTTGAGGTGTCCCAGGAGGAAGCTGTGGCTTTGATGGCAGTGGTCGCCGAAGATGAGGTGCTGACAGGAGTTCCTTTTGACCTGCAGCATGTGTCCATCATCCTGGAAGGCCAAGTTGTGATGTCTACAAGATCATGGACTGACTCACTTGTTGTTTTGTTTGGTTTGATTTATGCATTTAAGCTATCCTGAAAAGCTAAGTGGCTTCTTTGAGTTCATCCAGGTTGTCCTCCTAAATCTTGATGAAGGGAGAAAGCAGCTCAAACCACAGTTGCAGGCATTGAGAAATGAGCTGGAGTAAATGATCAAGATCTTGGTTGTTTTTTATTGTTCCTGATAATGAGTTCCTTAAAAAGAAAAAAATCCCACATGCTACTCTTGCTAAGTATCACCAATTTATCAGAGAAAAATCACAACCTTTCGGTCAAGGTTCAGAGGGACTGAAGCTTTGTGATTTTTTTATTTTTTATTTTTTTCTAATTGCTGATACTTTGCAAGAGTAGTGTACAGGATGTTTTAGTGTCTGCTCGAGTCCCGCTGGCTGTACTGTTGTTGAGCCGTGTTGAGCGAGCCGGGCCAATGAACGAGCGACTATGTCATTTGGAAGTCCATCAAGCGGACATGAAGTTTAACAAACCAAGAGAACAACAAAAACATTAGGCTACATGAACACTAATAATAAAACAATTCAAATTCAAAGCAGTTCAGCACCACGGATAGCGACCGTATCAATTTGACACCACCAACTATTTCAACTCAGAGTCTGTATCAGTAGCTATAAAGTTCAGTAAGACTGGCACAGCGGCCCACATGTTCACAAACACAATTTCAATATGAAGTAGCCTACTATAGGCCTACTCACCACTATTTGAAGGGCATACGACGAGCCTTGCGCTCCGCGAACTCGTAGACGATGCTCTGTATGTCAATTTTCTTTGTTCTCTCATTCTCTATGGACAACATGGCAAGTCCACTCAGTCTCTCCTGTCCCACTGTGCTCCTCAAGTGGTTTTTAAAAGGAACCCTGGCTATGATGACTTGTAGGCCCTAATAAGCCACAATTGTTCTCTTGTACTAAAATATGTTGTTAGAAACACATAAAATATTGCCATTGATTAAAAAATATAACTATAAACTATCTATAATATTTAGTACATATTTTGACCTACGTAGGACGCCATGTTTTTCGCGTGCGACGTAAAATGGTTGCACTTGGTAGAATAGCTATTGACGCTAGTGTTTGTTTACGTGCGCACAGTTAAGTAAAATGCCACATTGTGCTGCTTTTGGATGCAATTTCCTGTCAAAAGGCAACAAGGGGAGTGATGTGAGTTTACACTGCTTTCCTACTGACAAGAAGAGGAGAAAGGAGTGGGAAGATGCCTGTGGACGGACACAACTTCCCAAAGATCCGCGGCTGTGTTCTCGACATTTCTCTCCTGATGCATTTGAGGCTCTTGGTCGACCGCAACTGCTGAAAGAGCTCACCGGAGCGGCTGGGTATAAACGAAGACTAAAACCAAATGCTTTTCCGACAATTTTCCTACATAAGGAGCCTAAACGCCCTCGGGGAGCGAGTGAAAGGCGCGTTTAAAAGCGCCATAGACAAGAGACGCTGGATGCTCTCCTGAGCAGACAACCCGCTCCTGCCGTTGCCGCGTCTGTAACGTTAGACGAACCATCAGACACGCCACTGGTCACAGAGGAAGCTGATAATTCATCTCTTCAGTCAGTTAAGCAGTCAGTAAGTGTAACGTTACAGTGTCGTGGAGGCTGACGAGGGCAGCCCATAAGACGTCTCGGTTGAGGCAAACTGCATCGAAGTTTTCGTGTGCTGTGATGCACGGGATATCTGCAAAAATGATCAAAGTCGTGCGTTTCACTGTATATCCTAATTATCTATAAAGCACACGATCGCTCTGGATGCTAATAATCTCCGAAATTATTGATATTGGAATAAGTTTGATCACACAATAGCTTTCCGTGAACATCTGCTGACAAAAATTGAAGCTCTTGACACCAAACACTCTCCCTCTCGGTTACCATGGAGACGCAGTTGCCGCACGTACACAACCGGTTTTGTCCCACTCTCGCCTCATCCCGTCTTTCTTGCTCTTCATTTTGATGCTCGTTTTGTGAAACATTGTCAGTGCTGTCCTCCCCATTAATGTTTCGCTCGAGTTCAAATTGAAAAGGCTGAACAGATGACATGTTTATGTCGCTGAACAGTCACAACAGGGTCCCGAAGTCCGCCACTGCAATCATTTGACGTCACAACCCAGAGTGCATTGCGACCTTAACAACAATGGCAACCTACGAGTTAAACTATTTTTTACAAATTGTATAAAAACGAAGACATCAAGAAGGTTTTTTATATCACTTTATTATAACTGATACTAACATTTATCTTTTAAGAACTACAAGTCTTCATAGCCGGGGATCCTTTTAATGAGTTTTAACTTGGAGAAAGAGCGCTCAGAGGTTGCAACGGTGACGGGAAGAGTCAAAAATAAAAGCCGGGCGGTGCAAACATCACTGAATGTAGAAGTTACTGCTGGATGGTTGATAAGGACGGTTGGTGATGAGTTTTACCCAAATTACACTTGGAGACAATATCGGCGATCCACTTGTAAATTTGCGCGTCATAAAGTTAAATGTGAGAGTGAAAATAAAGCCAGTCATGCAGCACAACATTTTATTTCATCATTTTACACCTACTACATCATTAAAGTCAGTCGGTCAGGTTTGACCTGTATGAATCTGTGGCTATGGCGCCGTACTAGGTGGCAGCCTGTTGCAGCAGCTCCCGTGGGCTTCCAAGTTTTTTTTGTATTTCTGTTTTGATTTTCGATGTGATTTTTGGCAATTATTCTAAAGAGACAGTGAGAAGA
>CAEMYA010000160.1:611211-644370 GCA_903131615.1 Diplodus sargus
TGAACTTTGGGTCATGACCGAAAGAATAAGATCCCGGATACAGGCGGCCGAAATGAGTTTCCTCCGCAGGGTGGCAGGGCGCTCCCTTAGAGATAGGGTGAAGAGCTCTGTCACCCGGGAGGAGCCAGCTGAGGTGGCTCGGGCATCTGTTTCGGATGCCCCCGCGACGCATCCCTCGGGAGGTGTTCCTGGTATGTCACGCCGGGAGGAGACCCCGAGGAAGACCCAGGACACGCTAGCGTGACTATGTCGCCCAACTGGCCTGGGAACGCCTTGGGATCCTCCCGGAAGAGCTGGAGGCAGTGTCCGGGGAGAGGGAACTCTGGGTGTCCCTGCTCAGGCAGCTACCCCCGCGACCCGGCCCCGGATAAGCGGACGAAAATGGATGGATGGGATGGATGATTTATCCATTTAGTGCCATTGACCCACATTCTCTCAGGTGTGGCAGGTAATTAACACAGAGGCTCTGCCTACTTTGAAAGGGTCTAGAATGGAGTAAAATAGATAATATCAGTTATGATTTGCAGGCAACATCCATTTCCTTATAAACATGTGAGTGAGTGTGAAGTCTCACAGTGAGAGGGTTTAACACTCCCATGCTTTTTTTTTTTTTTTTTTTTTTTAACCAGGAGAGGAGGTGGTCCAGTTCTCGAAAAGCTATGCAGAATCATGCAAATAAAAAACATGATTTTGGATTTAGTTCCATTATATATTTATTTGTTTGTTTATTTGACAGGGACAGTGCACAGCTTCTTAGCTGTACCAGAGTTAGCTATACGAATTTTCATCTGTAGTCCCTGGGCAGGAGACAGAGAATTACATCTCTGTTAAGAAAATTAACACTGTAGTATAAAAACACAGAAAAAATAACACAACATCGTCATCAGCAACAACAACAACAAGAACAAAAAACACACTTGCAAGACAGTAACATGACACAACAACAACAACAACAAGATTTCACAGCGTTAAGACACCACAACAATAAAAAAACAGGTTTTAAAACATTTAGAGACATCATGTGTTGGCGTTTACGTTTGATGGGTACATGATTGGGTTGAGTTGTACTGACCCCTACATACAAAGCTTTCCTGCAAATTTTGATCAGCATTTCCCTACTGACACTAGTACTGACTTAAGGGGCTTAACTTTAACATTATTCATGCAATGTGCCCTTTGAAGAAAATGATTATCTTTTCTTTCTTTTTCTGTGCAGATTGACAGCGACGTCATCGTGCTGATGGATGATGCAACTCTGGCAAATAACATCCTTTCCTATGGAGACCGAATTGCCCTCTTCAATTTCTGCAAAAGTAAAAAGTCCTCCCAAAGCGAAAACAAGGGCTTTTAGAAAAACTTTGTGAGAAGATGAAAGTCAGAAAGGAAAGCACGAAGGAAAACGCTTCACAAGAAGCAAAAAACAACACAAAATGCAGAGATAGGATGGATTCACAGTGACGGTAACATAGCCAAACAGGTGAGGGCAAAGCAGGGAGGTGGCACCAAAAAAGTTCAATTGGCAAATAATGCTGGATTCAAAGACACTCTTGAAGAAGGAAAGAAACTTTTCTTTCCTGATGGAATATCTCCTAAAGGATCTGAATCAGATTTTGAGTTTGAGGTGTAGGTCTTCAAACAGAACTGCCTTACTGATGACAATTGCCTATTCATTGGCACTATGTACGAGACTGCGAGGCTGACATTGTTACGCTTTTACATTGCAACCAAGCCAAAAGAACGTGAAGATGACACTAGTGAGACATCTGAAGTGATCCTTGTCTCGGCAAGCGGTGGCAGTGAAATCACTACAGCAGAACTACAACTGGGAGATGGCATGGTTGATTTTGATGGAGTCCAGCCTGCATTAGAAACGATTACCTTTGGTCCCCATCTTGGCGTTGAAGAAGACACAGAGGACACATTGATCTATGAGGGTTTTCCTATACCCACAAGTCCAGCTCATCCAGATAATGTGATAACCGTCACTGTACATCGTGCTAACACTTTCCATGACATGATTACTGGTTTCTCTGGGACAGAGATTTTGAATAAAGCAATAATGTGAGACGAATGCTTCCAGACAACAAAGAAAAAGCAGGCAGTGGATCTGGGGTACTGAGAGATGTTCTCAGCTGCTTCTGGCATGAATTCTACAAGCGGTACAACAGTTAACGTACCCTTCCTTCACCATGATTTTCCTGCTGCAACATGGAAGGCAATTGGCAGAATCCTTCTAAACGAGTTACCAAGATTGAGAGAGAAAACGTACTGTATTCTGCCTGATGAACATTATTGTGAACGCGTTCATTCTGCCGTTTGTGAACAGCGCGTTCTCTCAGTTTAACTTCGTTCAAGACAGCGCCAGATTCCCATCGAGCCTTAAAGGACAGACAGAAACAGCTGCCTACCAAACACGCAGTGAGGCATTACCAAACGAACACAGATTAATTCGTCCTGAACAGACATAACAGTTTTAAAACCAAGAAACAGCTGATCACAGCAGTCAGTCCATCACTTCATGCGCGGACATTAAGATGAACAACTGGACAGCCGCTGAGATCCAGGAGATGCAGCGTCTCCTCGGTCTCTGTAGCTGTTTGGTTGTGTTAGCTTGATGTTGTGTCGGCAAGAAAGAACGGTCGCTACTTTCAAATTAAAAGCCCCCCGCTAAGAACCCAGTTCTAAACTCCAATGGGGTGCAATGTAAAGCTCTTATTTTGAAGTCAAAGTCGTTGTCAACTGTTCACAGCCAAACTTCGAGCTTCACGTCACGTCACATGTTTACGCCTACCTCAGAGGCGGCTTTTGGAAAAGGAGGAATATTACGCCTTGGTTTTAGAAAGACAGGCCGGCACATTGCCGCCCTTACCTTGGAGCAAATGTGCCACCTTTTCTATCTACAAAGGGTCACTGGCAACACCAGCCACCAGCCACCACAGAGTCGCACCGCTGCATGCGTTATCAATGTGCTCAGCATGGAGACAAAAACAAATGAAGGCTTCACATCTGTTTTTTTATTGTGATATATCTAAAAAGTTTTGGAGTGTTGTTGAATCTCATTTTTTGATGCTGCTAACTCTGTCCATTCTCTTACCCTGAAACATGTTATTTGCTACTATATTAACCTAGAAGATAATGCTTTTGAACACATGATGAACTTTGTTATCCTATGCAAAATGTTCTATTCTCAAACAAAAATGTGCAAAATCACTACCTAAATTTGCTCCTTTTCTCCTGGAACTGAGCTCTTTGCTTAAATCTCTGATTTTGTTAAATAACAAAAAAAAGCCCTTACTGAGTCATTATGAAACGTTTTTCCCTGAGGCCACTGTATGAACTATCTATTCATTTATTATTTTATTTTTCCCTTCTTCCTCTTTTTTAAAATTATTTATTATTTATTTACTTATTTATGTTTATGTTTATATATATATATATATATATATTTTTTTTTTTTTTTAATTTGTACTCTATCCTGTACCACAAACCTGAAACGGCACATTGAACTAAAGCACCCGGTGAGCCTTTCAAGGTCTGTGCAAGTGACTAAAAAAACAATTTAGAAAGTGAACTTTCCCAACACTGTCGACAGCTATGGCTGTAGAAGGAGAATCACTGTTGAGACTCTTCCTACAATACTTGATGAAATAGCGCACAAAGAACTCGTCCAAACACCGAAGTTTGTGATTGCAGGAGGGAGATCACCAATAATCATCTCTCCCTCAGTCCAGAGGCACTGACCAAGTTGTTCTCTGACCTGCAACCAACCACAAAAAAGGTCTGTAAACTGCTGAAATTTGCCCTTGATTTGACTCAGAAACAAAAGGAAGTGGGAAATCATCTGAAAAGATTCATCAGAGAGCTTGATTGTAAATAGTAAATAATTTCCCCCTGGGATTATTAAAGTATTTCTTCTTTCTGATTCTGATTCTGACTGATGAAAGTAAACTTCAGAAATTTCTGCGGTTCTGCACCGGATCTGATCTTGTTGTTACAGACAGCATCTACGTGGAATTTGAAGAGATGACAGAGTTCACATGAAGACCGATTGGGCACACGTGTGGGAAGATTCTGCAGCTAGCTGACAACTTTGAGAACTTCCCAGATTTCCGATCAGAATTTAATGCAGTTCTTGAAAGCAATGTCTGGGTAATGGACATTGTTTAGATTCCCACAACCATTGCTACAACAATCCACTGTTTGGAGTTTTTTAATGTTTTACTAATTTTTCAGAATTGCAAAGAATGGTGAGGAATACATATTAGGACATATAATAAGCACTTCAGCATGGCCCTTAATGGTTTGAGACAACTTACTCCAGCTGTGCAGAAGGAAGCCCAGCTTTGGCTCCAAAAACTCAAGTTTCTACTATCATCCATGGTTTTTTGTGCTAGGGTGGTGCATTCATAAACCACAGCAAAGTTTCATACTGTCCATTACCAAAGGCAGATCCTTCTCCACCAGATCCAAGTTATCCAGCTGCACAACACAAACCTTCTGGCTGGACAGAAATGTGTTTTGTTCATGTAATTAAAGGCCTTTTCATGCTGCTAAGAAGGTTGAGGGCTTAGATTCCAACAGCAGCAACAACATGCTTCATCACTGCTGTGTTCAGACAGCTACAATGTAATGAAACTGTATTTTTCTCCTTTTTGCTTCTTTGTAAGTTGCAAAATGATATACTAGTGAAAGATTTGTGTAAACCACCATTAAATTGCAGAAAGTGTAGCCAATCCGCATCTCTCCATTGACTGGAATGTTATGTTGGACAAAAGCAAGGGCTTTGTTCAAGTCAGACTAGTTCATCCAGACCATTTTTTCTACTAAGCTCTGAACGAAGTAGGTTATTGGCATAATCTAAAAGCTGGCAGTTACTTGCTCAGTAATCTGCCCAATTGTACCCATAACTTTTTTGCATTAATCACGCTTAATGTAGCTTTATATGCCATTGCAGGGTTTAATTGAATTCAGGTCTTTAAAGTTTGGATACTTGTTGATGACTAAGGAAATGTCACTTCCTTGTTAGTGAAAGCAAGCGTACGCACATAACTGGGGTAGAAGAAACTGCGCCACTGATGGCAGAAGAAAGAAACGGGAGAAACTGTGAAACTGATCGTGTAAAATAAATAGTAATATTACCACTCATGAACAGTCTATTTGCAAGACATGGATAAAAAAAAAATCTACAATGAATAAACAAACATACTCTCTAGAGTGCACATGGAAAACATATGATTTAGGACAATAGTAAGTCAACAGTAGGACAAATTATGTGTATACTGATATGAATGCAGTTTAATATATTAATATCCTATATCATATAGCCCATTTCGTTTCATCTCCGTTTTCAATGCATAACACATAAAACACTTTGTAACTGTGTTTTGTTGCTGTATAAATAAAGACTATAATTATCTTATATAGTCTGAAGGACTGTTAGCCAATCAGGGTAATTCTCACACGTGTAGCAGTAGGGCTGGGCGATAAATCGGCAAAATCGATTGATTCGAGTTTTTGGTTTAGGGCGATTTTTAAAAATGAAAATCAATTTTTTATTTAACTTGCTCCGCCGCCACTCCTCATGGGCTCCCGTAGTTCATAGTGGGCTCCACGAGACACAAACACAACATGCAACTCGCTAAGAGTTCATTCCTAAAAAGGCACTGCCTCGTCAGTAGCTTGGTTTTGTGGCGTCGGACCTCAAACAAACCACTGTCCGCTGCAAAGTTTGTTCAAGGGCTGTTGTTACTAAAAGCAGCAGAAGGAACCATTTACTTCAGCATCTCAAACAGACGCCTGGATCACAGTGGGACACTTCTTGTTCACTACGAGATGTACAGACTGTGGCAGCCCACAGAAAAAACAGCCAACATTAGTGGAATCATTTAATCATTGTGTCCGGTATGAGAAAAAATGGTCCCGGTCAGCTGTTACGGATTAAGTCACGTTGCATATCGCTAAAGATATGGTGCCCGTATATACAGTGGAAAAGCCGGAGGTTCATCCACATGCTGAAAATGTTCAACCCCAGGTTTGTGTTACGAAGCCACAACAGGGCATGATGTCTCAAGCCAGAGGAAGCAGACAGGCAAGTCTTCCTGGCCAAAAATGTGTAAAACAGACAGCAAGCACAAACCTCATGTCCTGTACATCCACCAACATGTCATGTTTACCATGCAATGCATGCAGATGTTTAATTTAGTTAACATATCTTCAGGGATATAAAATACTTTTTGTAAACAAAAGGCACCTTTTGCAAAATAAAGTATTTAATGAATGTTAACACTTTATCAATACCAGTATGGAAACTGATCTGTTTTTATAAAAGCAAGCAATCTGACATGTTAAATTTATGTTTACAAAGGCATTTTATCAAAAAGGGACACAGTCTTTTCAAAAGGATGCACTTTTATATTATTTTCAAGTGAGTTTGAAGCTGCACTGTTTACAATGACAGGGCAAATTTGTTGTAAATCATAGCATTAAAATAAAAGAAATGCATTTAATAATTTCTTTGTAATGTTTCTTGAGAAGAAAAAAAAATCAATTAAAATCGTTAATCGAGTTTGGTGTGAAAAAAATCGGAGATTCAATTTTTAGGCCATATCGCCCAGCCCTATGTAGCAGATATAACCTAATAGATGGGTATATAAAGGCATGTACTCACAATGCGTTATGGCGCACAATGGCTGCTTTGGCACTGTTGGAGGATGTGGCAAACGGAAGGAAGCGGAACTTCAGAGACCAGCAAGATCCACTGGCCAACAGTGATGAGTGGCTGATGAGCCCTTTCCGACCCCCACGAGCTGTCCTCCTGGATCTAGATAGATAGATAGATAGATAGAAATACTTTAATGATCCCAGACTGGGATCTATGTGCGGTATTGGGCCCAGCGTTGGAGAGGAGCACCCGCAGAAACCACGCCGTGCTGGTTCCGCTTCAAGTGCTCACAACACTCGGGTTTCTGGCAACCGGCACATTTCAGAGGGAATTGGCTGACAGGTCAGGGATATCCCAACCAACCTTTATGCATGCTGGTTAAAATGGGTTCTTTGATTTCATAAGTTTTAATGAATCAAAGTAAAGGTGCAGTTCTTTTCTTTCGATGAATTTCCATATCCATAAGCGCCTGTGCCTCTTTTCTACTCAAGTATCACATACTTTCAGATAAGTAGCAGCCGTGTGCCCCCACCTATGGGATAGTCAACATTAATAAACCTATAGGATCCTTAATGTAACGCAACAACCCTGAAAGATGTCGTCAATAAATTGCTCAGTTCTGTGAATAATGTTGCTATAAGAAAATGCATCATCTTATGTGTCTTTATGCATATTGGTTCATTCATTCATTCATGTTGTTTATTTCGGGCATGTCAATTCATCATTATCACATTTCATCATTGTTCAAATAACACAATACACATGGCCGAAAGGGAAAAGCGGGAGAAGCCAAAGCTTATCTAGTCCCGCCCCCATTAAAAGTAGTCAGCAAATTCCCCTCAGCTGTGATATAATCATGCACCTAAGCACAGTTGTCATCATAATAATTAATAACTGTTGTAATTGTATTGTATTGTTATTGGGCAAGCCTTACTATAATGTACCAGATAGACAAAGTTCAAATTTATTTAATGGTGACATTACAAGGAAAACGGAACATGAGCATTTACAGTAAGACAACATTTAGGCTATTCATCTACTCTTGATGAACCTGGACCATTAATGTGACACTGTGTGACCGTTTTGGAGTAAAGCAATTACAAAATATCCAAATTTGAAGTTGTTGTTGTGACAAAGCTGTCACATTCTGTTGTCTCTAAACATGAACTGTCCATACATATACACACACACACACACACACACACACATATACATACATATACAGGTAAATACACCCTCTGCAAAAGAAACAGTTGAAACCGGGTCTTGTTCACCAGTTGTCTGCATGCAACACGGCAGCAGTTCCACTCCTCATTCCCTCAGCCCACAACTTTTGATGGACTACTATTTTGAACATCTCAGATTGAATAATTTCCGAAGGGGACTAAAATGAGAAAAAGACCAGCAAAGTTCCCATAGCATCAGGTATGAAAACTGATTGCCGTCGTTGTTGATTTTCCTCAAATATAAATGGATTTTCAATTTCCTCCACTTTTTCGCAGACGAAGAAGGCAAACACCGCAAGCTCCGCCAAGTCTCGTCACGTCTACGGGAAGTGAGAATGTCCGACTTCATAGCAGCGTTTGTAGGTGCATTAAATGTTGGCAGTGCCCCGACACATGTTTTCGGCCAATGAGAGGCATAGAGGAGAGTAGGCTATCTGATTCATGCTGTGTCCCATCCCTGTGTGTGTGGCAATGCACTGTATTTATGAATTGATGTTAATAAAGATTATTACTTTCTGTACCACTGGGTTGCCTCCCCCTTAACTGTGTGCACAGTAGAAGCATTCTGTGCATGGGCTCTCTACATCTCTTACAACAGAAACAAGGTTTATTACAGTATAATTGGTTTGTCACAGCAGTACATAAAGTTTCCTTATACGGTGGGTGAACGGGCAAATAAAAAAGCGCAATTTGCAGCAATGTCCGGTTTTCCAAATGTAATCGGCCTTGAATAAAATAGAACAATATACAATAAAAATTTAGGGGGGAAAATATCATCCTGCCAGCCTTAAATTGACTCAACAGCGCCACCTGTTGTTGTGGAGTGCGAATTACAGGACATTTGTTGGAAAGTTTAATGGCATTTGTGTGTGGATCTGAAGACATTTGTTTGTGGATCAGCAAGGCGGAAAAGTAGTGCCAAAAGTCACGTGACAGTGGTAAGATAGTGCCAAAAGCCACGTGACAGTTTTTTTTTTGTACTTGTAGAATTGTTTTTTGTACTTGAAGGATTTTAGTTTGTACTTGAAGGAAATTTTTTGTAATTGAAGAAATATGTTTCTTTGTATGTGTAAAACATGCTGTATTTGTTTGATTGGTACATTTCTTATTTGCAAAACAAAATGAATTAGTTTGTGAATGATGTTTTGCATTTGCAGACCACACTTTGTTTGTGAATCGTTGGGCATGAGTAAAACACGTTTTGTGTGTGTGTGAGGTTTTGACATGATTCTAACTCCATAGGATACCCCCTCAAGCGGTGGCATCGCATACAAGCACCCTGTTACACCACTGACATACACTTCCACACTCCATGGTATATTTAATTTGTGTTTTGAATAAACATAACTTTTGTTTTCATCCCGCGTCAATCATCCATATTTTGTTGCGGCCTCGGAGCCAGTCGTAACAAAGTTGGGGGCTCGTCCGATTGTTTTGTGGTTTTGATGTTTGTTTTTTTTAGGGTAGCCTACTTTAGTTTGCGGACCGCATTTGGTTCGTGTTGGCGCGGAATTTTGGCATCTGAGTTTCGGTAATTGGTGGCGTGTGGCAGTGATTGAAGCAGGTCATCTGATCTTGTGCAGTAAGTGACGTCAGGGGGGGTTCCCTTGGGAGTCCGTTTAGTGGATGGTGACGTGTGTCTCCATTTATGGTGCTTGAGGAGGTGTGGAGCCTTGGCGGGCAGGCGTGTTTTGGTTATCATTCATTCATTCATTCATTCATGTGTAATGGGTCCTTGCAGGAGAAGGTGAGTGTTGATTGAAGTGTTGGCGTGCATGATTTTGATGGAGTTTTTCCTGGTAGCGGCGTCTCCCCTTTGGGACTCGTTGGTGGGGGGGTTGTTAGTGTTGGGGTACGGTGGTTGAGAGCATCCCTTTCCCCTTTTCCTCAATTTTGCTCGGGAGCACTGCCCGTCTTTTAAAGGTGGTGGCCAGTTTACTGGTTGCTGCTTCTGGGCCAGCAGGCTCGAGGTGCGTAAATACCCGCCACTACGCCTCATGAAGACTAGGGGGGAGTTATCATAGTTAGTTGTGGTCAGGCTGATAGCTAGCGGAGAAACTCCAAACTGAAGCACACAGGTGGGTTTAGCTCTTTGTATTTTTTTTTTCTGGTCTTCTCTCGCAAGCTTATAGGTATGGATGAAATTGTTAAGACATTTTTGGAGAGCCCGTATGAGCAGCTTTTGGACGAGTGTTCGAGGGATCAGTTACTCAAGTTGGTCGACTATTATAAAGTTGATGTGGGTGACAGACGAGTTAAAGGAGAACTTCGGTCAATTTCAACATCAGCTTTATTGCTCAAGCTACCCTTGACTTGCCAGTACCGAAAACGCAAACACTTTTGGTCCACCCCTTACAGGGCTCCTTGAACAGAGAGTTAGCATTGACAGCTAACAGCGTGGGGTAACAACTTTACACTGTGTTTTAAACATCTTAACATTCTCCAAATATCACCCCAAAAGCTATGCAACATCAGCAGACACCTTACAACACAGCACTGTAGTGTGTATGGCTCAAAATGAATAAAAAAGTGGTTAAAACAGCGTGTTTGTGCAAGCAGCTACTTACCGGTTTGTTTACATCTCGTCTTCCCGAAGTCCAAACTAGTCAACCCGTCGAGCGTGCGCTGACTCCCTCACTGGCAGACGGAAACTTTTGCAGACAGAAACGTATTCCAGCATTTTTGTTTTTCTGTTCATGTCCATGTCCATGTTACAGCCTGTCATGAGCCATGAGCCTTACAATAGCCTGTCATGAGTCTACTCGCTCTGCACTGAGAGGCCCTCCAGACGAAACGTTCCTTTGTGGAAACACACATGTATTGCATCGTTTTGGCCGATTGTCCACATGGATCTTGAAAACGCACCTTTTTGAAACCGGGTCTCAGGGTAGAAACATCTGAAAGCGCAGCCCTCCCGTTGTCTTGTGGACGGCAAATCCGCATACTTTCCGAAACGATGACGCCATTGCCCCACCCCTCGACCTCTTGCCTCTGACCTCTGAACCCCGCGACGTCTCATAACAAAAACAAAAATGGCGGACTACTACTTGCGTTCGTGTTTCTTGCAACTTACTCGCCTTGTAGTTGAGTGTGAGTCGCAGCAGCAGTTTGACCTCATTATCTGTCCACACAAACGCTTCTGGTTTCCTTGTACTAGCCATTTTCATCTTGCAGAGAGGAGAGCAGAGCTTCTCCAATGCAAGTAACTCCTCATCTGTATACTCCGGTTCGAACAAATATGGTCTACCGTCTAATTCAAAAGGTTCGTCGTCGATGTCTTCCACTTCGATATCAGACAAGCTCTCCATCGTGACTATTTCGGAAACAGCTTCGATCGCCACTGGGTCCCCTCTCTGTACGAGCTACGATCATGCGCAGACAAGCTAGCTCTCAGTGCAGAGCGAGTAGACTCGTGACAGGCTATTGTAAGGCTCATGGCTCATGACAGGCTGTAACATGGACGTAATGTAATGTAATGTAACAAAAACGAAAATGCTGGAATACGTTTCTGTCTTCAAAAGTTTCCGTCTGCCAGTGAGGGAGTAAGCGCACGCTCGATGGATTGACTAGTTTGGACTTCGGGAAGACGAGATGTAAACAAACCGGTAAGTAGCTGCTTGCACAAACACGCTGTTTTAACCACTTTTTTATTCATTTTGAGCCATACACACTACAGTGCTGTGTTGTAAGGTGTCTGATGATGTTGCAAAGCTTTTGGGGTGATATTTGGAGCATGTTAAGATGTTTAAAACACAGTGTAAAGTTGTTACCCCACGCTGTTAGCTGTCAATGCTAACTCTCCGTTCAAGGAGCCCTGTAAGGGGTGGACCAAAAGTGTTCGCGTTTTCGGTACTGGCAAGTCAAGGGTAGCTTGAGCAATAAAGCTGATGTTGAAATTGACCGAAGTTCTCCTTTAAGGAGGCCGTTAGGGCGAATGTGAAAGTGCATCTGTTAAAATAAAGGTTTTTAGCACTGAAAAAGAAACTGCTTCGATGAGTGACGATTCATTTCCGCCTGTCGTGGGTCTTGGTTTTGGTCCAGGCTTATCTTTTGAGCAGCAGAAAGAGTTGCTGGAATTACGCATGAAATTGGAGACAGAGAAGGAATTGTCTTTGGAGAAAATTAAGCAGGGAACTGAATTGGTAAGACTGGAGCTGCAGAAACAAAAGTTGCAGTTGGTTCGTGGGGGAAGAGTAATGTCTGATGTTTTGGGGGGGTGGTCTGAGGCTACTCGTACGTTATTGTTGCAGTGTGTGATAACCAGCAGGGCGCACAAAGCTTATTCGTCCTTGAGTAGCAGAGAGTGTGGGAAGTATGCATCAGTAAAATCAGCTATTCTGAAGGCGTATGAGCTGGTCCCTGAGGCTTATCGCCAGAGGTTTAGGACTTGGAGGAAGGGTGAAAAGTCTCATATGGAGTTTGTATGGGACTTATCCACTCAGTTTGATCGTTGGTGTGTGGCCACTGAGGTTGATTCATATGATGATCTGCGTGACTTATATAAGTGAGCGCAAAAGACGGCAGCTGAGGCGGCCGCTTTAGCTGACGACTACGTGTTGACGCATGAGCGAGTTGGTCCTGCTGTTCGCAATAGCGGGCACAGGGACAGTTCCTCAGGGGCCAGTGTGTGGTCTGGGCGCCCGGTAAGACCGGAGCAGCAAGGGAATGAACGTGGTGCTCGTTTGACAAAGTTTGTGTAGTAACTCAAGGGAGACTTCTTGCCGAACACGGGGGAAGTTTATTTTGTTCCTGACGAACACAGCGTATCTCTCAGTCACATCATTTCACACAGTACAGAGGACGTATACTCTTCTTCTTCCCATCTATTGAATTCCCAACAGGTAACAACTTTACTCATCGCCCCCTAGTGGACATGACGACCTGTATATATTTCTCTTAATCCTTCACAGTTACTACATCCCTCCCCCCTTAAGCATGTTCTATACATCTCACAGAAACACTTGAACCGTTTTTTTTTGGTTTTTTTTCTTTAATGCAAACCAGCACTATTAACGTATTGACCCGAATATAAGACGAGGTTTTTTTCGATGAAAATGTTGTGAAAAAATGGGGTCGTCTTATAATCGGGGTCTAACCGTTGACACATGCTAATAGTTGTCTGGGTCGCTACACGACCGCAACAGAAGAGGGCGCCAGCTTATTGTAGAGACGTCACTGACACTGTGGCTGGTGTCATCTGTCAATCACAGCGGAGAAGAAGTGACTCGAGATGAAAATGGAGAGGCGCCGTGATTGTACAGAGCAAAGTGGATCAAAAGTGGGGCAAGTTTACACATCTGAGGTGGAGCTATGATGCTAATTTCAAGATAATGGTGGTCAATGCAGCAGAGGCGCCAAACAGCTGTCAGCCAGCCAAGAAATATGGAGTTACGGAGTGTAACGTCGGAAGATGGCGGGTTCAAAAAGACCGTCTGAAAACGCTAACAGTTAGAGAAAAGCTTATCATGGTCCTCTAAACTGCCGCTTCCAAGAGATTGACAGGAGGGTATGTGAGTTTGTTATTGAGAAAAGAATTTTGGTTAACAGAGTTTTTTTCTGAAGATTGATCTTGAAAAGAGGGATCGTCTTATAATCGGGGTCGTCCTATATTCGGGTCAATACGGTAATAAGTCTCTCTTAGTTCAACTGAAAGTCTTTAAGGTAACTGGGCAACTTAGTTTCCCTCTTTGACTGTCTCCTTCCTGAGATTGCATTTTTTCAATCCTTTGTTCAGTCTCTGAGCTTCCTACAGCTTCAACAGCTGCTGGTTCCTCCACTTTGTCACCACTGAGTACCACCTCCTCAGCTTCCAGCCATGCCTCATTTTTTTCGTCTACCTGACTCAGCTGAATAGGTACAGCTCGTTGATTGCTGTTGCCTGTTTCTGGTCTCTGGTGATGAGTCTGGTCCACATGTCTCCTCACTACTCTCCCATCACCCAGCATCACTTTATATGACACTGGTCCAGTCACCGACTCAATAATTCCCGGGATCCACTTGGGTCCTAGACTGAAGTTCTGGGTCAGCACTGAGTCTCCTGTTTTGAACCAGCATCCTTTCGCCTTTTTGTTGCGATCTTTTATCTGTCTTTCTTGTTTTTCCATCACTTTCCTGCTTACATCTGGGTGGATTGAATCCAGTGTGCAACGCAGCTTCCTCCCGAGAAGCAGCTTTGCTGGGGACAGACCTGTTGTAGTGTGAGGAGTTACTCTGTAGCTAAATAACACTCTGGCTACCTTAGCTGTCAAGGTGCCCTCTGGACATTTTTTCATCATTCTCTTGAATATTTGTACCCCTCTCTCTGCTAACCCATTACTGCCTGCATGGTAGGGTGCAGAGGTCACATAACGGATACCATTTTTCCTTAAGAAGTCTTTGAACTCAGTGCTGGTGAAACAAGTGCCATTATCAGACACCAACAACTCAGGCAGTCCATGGTTACTGAAACTGGTACGCAGGCACTCAATTGTGGTGGCTGAAGTGGCAGAGTTCACTGGATACACCTCCATCCATTTTGAATGTGCATCAACAAGCACAAAAAACATTTTTTCCATAAATGGTCCCGCATAATCTACATGGATACGGCTCCAAGGTTTGTCAGGCCAATCAGAGGGGTGTAATGGAGCTGGTGCAGGAATGTTGCGGTGCTCTTGACATGTTGTACAGCCCTTTACCGTATCCTCCAACTCTTTGTCCAACTTTGGCCACCATACATAACTCCTAGCCAGTGCCTTCATTCTGGACACTCCTGGATGACACTGATGAAGCTGTCTCAAAACATTTTCTTGACCTGGATTTGGCACAATCACTCTCGAGCCCCATAACACACACCTATTCTGGAGTTTGTGCACCGTGGCGAGAACTGTTGACAGATTGGCCAGGAACTTGTTGTAATAGTTTAACAGTCCAAGGTATGCCTTCAACTCTGTCACATTTGAAGGTGTGGGTGCCTCTCGGATTGCTTGCACCTTCTCATGGACTGGGTGCAGTCCTGTTGCATCCACTTTATGACCCAGAATTCAATAATCTCCTGGGCGAGGAGACGGTTGAGTTCAGCCTCAACTCTTCCTCTCATGGCATATGGGACGGGCCTGGCTTTAAAAAACCTGGGGGCTGCTTCCTTGTCCACATATATTTTCGCTTGGGGGCCTTTAAATCTACCAAGTTCATCTTTGAAAACCTCCCTATACTCCCCCAGTACATCCTCTAAAGTCTCTTTTTTCACATGGTGGATTTGGGGATCTGGTTTCCAATGTACCTCTTCTGAGGTCTCTTCCTGGACGTGATGGATCTGGGGTACTGATCTCCACTGTAAGCCTAGCCCCCTAATCCAGTACCTGCCTACCAGACTGGGGCCTGAACCTACTACAACTACCACTGGTAAGTCTTGCACTAACCCTTTGTGCTGCACTTTAACTACAGCTGCTCCCAAGACCTTAACTTTATGCCCTGTGTATGTTCTGAGTCTCACCCGACATTGGCATAGCTTTGGTGCCTCTTTTCCCCCTAAGGTTTTGAACTCTGAGTGGTTCATTACTGTTACCCCACAACCTGAGTCCATCTCAAACTGTGTGTCTGTCTCATTAACTGCCAATGTCACTATAAATGGCTCTTCAGCTGGTACATCAAGTTCATCTATTTTGTACAGTGTGAACATGACTTCATCTGTATCAATGCCCTCTTTGTCATTCTCCCTCTGGCTGACATAATTTGCTCCCTGAGTTCTCCCCTGCTTACCTGTTTGCACTCCACCCCCTCTAGTCTTTGAATCACTAGCTGAGCCTTTGGACCTACACACTTTCTGAATGTGGCCAACTTTACCACATTTATGACAGGTCTCTTTAATAAACCTACAGTCCCCAGCCCTGTGCTGCACACCTCCACACCTGTAGCAAGCCTTCTGTTGATGCTGGTGCCTACTGGGGGTCTGCTTTGTTGACATTTTGTGCACTGCTTGAGGTGCCTTCATGTATGAGGGTGCAAACTCCAAAGATGTAAGTCCTTTACATCTTTGCTGGAAGTCTCAATGGCCTGGGCCAACTTCAGTGCCTTGTCGAAGGTCAAATTCGGCTCTGACAACAGTCTGCGCTGTATACGGTCATCTCTGATGCCACAGACCAGTCTGTCACGTATCATCTCTGATAACTTGTCTCCATAGTTGCAGTCTTGTGCTAATTTCCTCATAACAGCAACATATTCCATAACTGTTTCTCCATGCTTTCTGTTTCTGGAATTAAACTTGAAACGCTGCACAATCTCGCTGGGTTTGGGGTTGAAATGGTCCTTGTCCGTGACAAGTTCCTCAAAAGTCTTGTCTCCTGGCTTAGCGGGGCTGACTAAGTTCCTCATGAGGCTGTAAGTCTGACTGCCCACTGAACTGAGCAAGATAGCTTTCCGTCGACTGCATCGTCGATCTTATTATCTTAAAAAAAATGGTGGAGCACTTCACAATATTCCTCCCACGTCTGGGTTTGGCCATCAAAGGGAGCGGTGCTTCCTACCATAGGCCATGCTTTTCTTCCTTGGTTACAAAGTCCGGTTCGTTATGCTAACTTAGCCACTTAGCAGCGAGTCTTACTCATTTGTCTGCATTCCCACGAGGCATCTGCTGACTTTATCCTCGTCGCCATTTATGTAGTAACTCAAGGGAGACTTCTTGCCGAACACGGGGGAAGTTTATTTTGTTCCTGACGAACACAGGGTATCTCTCAGTCACATCATTTCACACAGTACAGAAGACTTATACTCTTCTTCTTCCCATCTATTGAATTCCCAACAGGTAACAATTTTACTCATCGCTCCCTAGTGGACATGACGACCTGTATATATTTCTCTTAATCCTTCACAGTTACTACAGTTTGTAACTATTGTCATAAGCGGGGCCACTGGAGGCGCGATTGTTATGTTTTAAAAATTTAGGTCTGAGCACACGGAGTCCAGTTTTACCCTCAAACCGGCCATGTTTACTGCGCCCGTCGCTGATAATTTTCTAACAAGCGGTGAGGCGCTGACGCAGGTGTAAGGTGTGGGGTGTACGTCTTTTGAGCCTTTTATCAGTGAAGGTTTTGTTTGTCTAGTAGGTGGTGAAGAGAGAGTGTGCGTAAGGATATTGCGCGATACTGCTGCTTTCGATTCATTCATATTAACATCAGTCTTAGCATTTTCAGAGGAGACGTGTACTGGTTCATTCATTCCCGTGCTGGGAATGGAAATGAGAGTCCTGCTTGTGCCTCAACATGAAATAATGTTGTCTTGTGATCATTTTCAGGGTAACGTGGTGGTTGGTGTGTGTCCGGCTTTGCCCTTAGATGGAGAAGGGTCTAGCTGCAGCCACAGCCAAGCCAAGCCAGAGCTGTTACAAACCACGCCCCCTACAAAACACGCCCATACGACACTGCGGTGGCTGTGGAGGCCCAGAGCACTTGGAAAGCAAACACAAAGGAAACAAAGGAATAACGGGAGCATTTTTAACAACTTTAACGGTTGATTCACAACATTAAATGCTTTTCAGTGCAAACAATGCGCTTGAAACAATAAATATATACAAAAATAGAAAGTTATGTAATAAAAGATTGGGATAAAAGATTAATCTGATAAAAGATTATATAGGACTGCTAAATCTGGCGCATGCATCTTTTATTTTTTTATATAAGTGACTAATGTATGTGCACAAGGTTATTTTAAACTCAATAAAATATAATATTTACAATAATAATGATAATTAGTAGTAGTCATTTCGATTAAAATAGGTTGTTTCCACTGGCCGTTTTTTTATGACCACACTGTCACAGAGCTTGGCCTACGACATCAGATGCCATAAATATCACTCTAAGGTGATGATTTCTTATGGGTTAACAGAAAAGATTGCTGGCCCTGTGACACAAATAAAATGTATTTATGTATTTATAAATATGACTATACAAAGGTCTTAATATCTACCTCAAAACACAAAAGATGAGACAAATGAAACAGCCAGCAACAACTTTTATCGTCAATAAAATAAAACAATATCATTTCACAGACATTAGACTTTTTTTTAAATTCATCCTACATACATACTACAACTCTTCAAAAACTCCTCAGAGTCCAGAGCTCTTCTGAGTTTTTCAGCATATTTTTCCAGTTTCTGTAGTGCCTCCTTGCTCATGTTTTTTGTAATGTAATGAGCCAACAGCCGTTTCTCACTGATGAGACCAAATGGAAGGAAATAGCCATTAGTAAAAGGAAATTCACACGGAGAGGCTGTCATAACTTATAGGTATTGTGTCATGAGGTGAACAAAAGGACATCATTTAGACATTTAAGTAGTCTGTCATGTTGCAGATAACAAGATATTAACCATAAGTTAAAGACTGACAATAATAATAATAATACAAAATATGTTAATATGATAAATAAAAAAGTTTCATAATTTCCCTTTGGCAGAAGCACATCCATAACAAATGCCACGTGATTGTGACATCTGGTTGTCTGTGCTTCAATAGGGCTTGTCAGCACTCTGTCCAGCTGCTCATACTCCTCAAAGAAAATGATCACCCCGCCCTTTACATCCTCCTGGGCTGTTGCCCAGGAGGATGTAATTTTTCATGCGATGACCGCCTGTAAATATATATATTTTTTGGGAGAATGCTCAAAATAAATGTACAAACACCACAAAGATGTGTCTTCACTCAGGATCCCATCCTCATCTCTGGTTGTGGTGACCACATCATGTTTGTCCATGCTGTCATTACTGTCCTTAATCAAGACACAAAAAAGACATGACTTAGTGCACAGCTGTAAACACTGGATATGTTGTTTTCTTGCAATAATCTTCACTAACATTAAACTGCTCTCTGGGTGGAAAGCTGTAAGGCCTCTTACTGTACATGTGGTTGGTGTCCTGTGGACTCTGCAGAAAGCAAACCATAATTGTGTCAGTTTGTTTTATGGGCATCCAGATAGGATTGCACTTAAAATTATTGCATCCCCATTGCAAATTAGGTTTATTGACAAAATGTACAAACTTTCTGCTTTTTCAATAAACAAATCAAGCATGAACAATTTAAATGGATTCAAGAATACATCTGTCATTTTTGCAATAAATGTATTTGTATGTCACTCATTTCTGACATGCACTTACACGCCACCGTTAACAAATCTCTAGCCAGTACAGTTATTTGAAGCGATATAACACATGACCATATTTTCTAATGTTTTTGTGTGTCAAAATAACAAATTGATATGTTGAGTTAAAAGACAATATTCTGCGTCTACGTGCCGTGTTCCCTCAGTACTTCTGTTATCATCCCTTGCTAAGTCATTAATCTGATTTTCATAATGTAAAAGACGACACAAAATGGGTTTGCTTACGGACATTTTCAGTGTATTGAGTTTGAAGAGTGTGTTTTTACAAATAGAGTCCGGTGTCTTTGAAAAACAGTCATTAATGCTCTTTCTGCCTGGCAAAAGACATCTTAAAGGTTAAATTAAACGTCAACATCTTCCCAAAATGTAAAATACCTAACCTGAACCGGCATCAACATCTTGTCTGCCTGCAAGCGCTGCTGACAACTGCGGTTGTACGGTTAAAATGACATTAAGTGTTAAATGTTTACACTTCCTAACCGGGAACTTAAAAATAATATAAATGCGTCTCACCAGAACCGGCATTGCTGTCTTGTCTTGCCTGCATTTGCTGCTGTGATAACTTTAATTGTTTGCTCTTGTATTGCCTTCTTCTTCTTCTTCTTCTTCTTCTTCTTCTTCTTCTTCTTCTTTTTTGACTGCCTGCATTTGCTGCCGTGAGTTTAATCGTCCTCCCCGGCCACCGTAGCAACACGTAGGCGTGGTTTGTAGGGGCGTGGTTTGTACGGGGCATGGTTTGTAGTGGCTTCGGGGGTCGCAGTGGTTGCAGTTGGGTATTATTGCTTAGATGGGATCGAAGTGATTCTGGGTAATGACATATGCGATAGTAGAGTGTGGGCTAATGTTCCACCTCCTATCGTGGTTTCAGCACCCCTGGTTAGCAGTGAACCTGATAAAAACCAGAAGGAGTTTCCTGATGTATTTACAGCATGCACTGTGACGCGTGCTATGGCGCGCACGCAGGCTGATAGAGGCTCTGTGGGAGAAGCTGACAGTCCACTACAGTATGATTTAACATGTCCTGATGTTTCTTGGTCTGTCTCCTACAGTGAGTTGGTGGAAGAGCAGCAGGCTGATGGTTCCCTCAAGGCTTTGCTGGAGAAGGCTTGCCCTGTGGTTGAGGCGAAAAATCATGCTCAGTGTTATTTTTTTGATAATGGGGTGTTGCTGAGGAAGTGGGTGCCTCAGTGGGAAAATTTCATTGGTGATCCTATTTACCAAGTTGTTGTGCCTTTCAGGTTGCGCAGTTTGGTGCTGAAGATTTCCCACGACGAGTGTGGTCACTTGGGTGTCAGAAAGACATATGACCGCATTTTGAGGTATTTTTTTTAGCCCTGATTAAAAAAAGATATCTCAGCCTACATAAAGTCATGCCAACTTACTAGCAAGCCTAATCAGACCCTTAAGTCTGCTCCTTTGTTCCCAATACCAGCTATAACTCAGCCTTTTGAGCATCTCATCATTGATTGTGTGGGGCCTTTGCCTCCGTCGAGATCTGGAGCTTGTTATCTGTTGACAGTGATGTGCCAGAGCACAAGATATCCGGCTGCCTATCCGCTGCGCACAGTTACAGCCAGGTCTGTCGTGCGTGCTTTGTCACAGTTTATGCCCATCTTTGGTGTTCCCAGGGTGATCCAATCTGACCAAGGATCAAACTTTTCCACCCACTTGCTCTCGCAGATTTTGAAGCAGTTGTGTGTTAAGCACAATCAGGCATCTGCCTATTACGCGCAAAGTAAAGGCGTTCTGGAACGTTTTCTCCAGACACTAAAGGCAATGTTGCGTGCATACTGTGTTCAGTTGAAGGGTGACTGGGAGGAGGGTTGACCTTGGCTGTTGTTGGCCGCTAAAGAGGTTGTTCAGGAGAGTACAGGGTTTAGTCCCAACGATCTCGTGTTTGGCCACATGGTACAGGGTCCGTTGGCTCTTTTATGGGATAATTGGAGGGGAACGGAGCCACCGCAGAATCTGTTTGAATATGTACACGGTTTTCGGTACAGGATGTATAAGGCCCAGGAGCTGGCCAAGAGCAAGTTGGCTGGTACACAAAGCAACATGAAAAGACTTTATGATTGAAGATCGGGTGTTTCTCCCAGGAGATCAGATCCTAGCTCTTTTGCCTATTGTAACATCTCCATTTCAGGCTAAATTTTCTGGCCCTCACTCTGGTTAAAAAGTTGTCTGACCAGAACTATCTGATTGCTACTCCCGATCGTAGATCTTCTACTCAACTGTGCCACGTACATTTGTTAAAACCGTACTATGTTCGTGTACAGGAGTCCGGTAATCAGGAGGTAAAACTGAATGACGTCCATTCTGCTTGTGTGTCTGTGTCTCTCTCCCCTGTTGTGGTAGAGCAAGGGGGAGATGACGTGTCAGGCCCCGATGATGCTGTACTTTATGGCCGGCTTAAAAATTCAGAGACTCTGCAGAATTTGAATGGTTTACTCAGCCATTTGGAGGTTGCGAAACGCACTCAGATGGTTCTATTAAACGTTATGTATGTCTATTTAATGATACACCTGCCTGCACGCACCTGATTGAACATGATGTAGATGTTGGCGATTCTAAGCCCATTAAACAGAAATTCTATCGTGTTCATCTAGAGAACCGCAAGTATCTTGACGCTGAGGTGAAGTATATGTTAGAAAACGACATGGCAGAGCCATCCTGTTCCTCCTGGGCCTCACCTTGTTAACACGTCGGATAACACACCCAGATTTTGTTCGGACTTCCGTAAAGTTAATAGTGTTACAAAACCGGACTGTTTTCCCCTCCGTTGTGTGGAGGACTGCATCGACCAGGTGGGGTCGGCTCAATTTGGGAGCAAATTTGATTTGCTCAAGGGTTATTGGCAGGTTCCGCTGTCTAGGAGGGCGAGAGGCATTGCCGCTTTTGTTACACCTACAGGTTTATATTCGTATAAAATAATGCCTTTCGGTTTGCGGAATGCACCGGCAACCTTCCAACGCCTGATGAACAGGGTGGTGGGAGATCTGGAAAGTTTTTCGGTATATTTGGATGATGTACCGCATTGAGAAGTTGTTTGACCACTTGGCTCACGCACATTTGACGGTGAACCTGGCCAAATGTTTCTTTGCGAAGGCAACAATTTCTTATCTGGGTCGTGTTGTGGGTCAGGGTAGAGTGTGTCCTGTATGAACAAAAGTGCGAGCTATTGATGACTATGCTGTGCCTACAACCAAAAAGGAGCTGATGCGTTTTTTGGGGCTCGTTGGGTATTACCGTTGTTTTTGCAGAAACTTTTCTACTGTGGTGGCGCCTCTGACCAATCTGTTGAAGGGTAAAGTTAAATTTGAGTGGTCGTCTGAGTGTCAGTCTGCATTTGAGAATGTGAAAACCGTTATTTGTAATGCTCCGGTTTTGGCTGCTCCTCAGTGGGATAAGCCCTTTAAAGTTGAGGTGGATGCCAGTTATGTTGGGGCAGGAGTAGTGTTATTGCAACCTGATGACTTGGATGTTGATAAGCCTGTTTGTTTTTTTTCGAGGAAGTTCAATAAACATCAGTTGAATTACTCAGTTATTGAAAAGGAAACATTGGCTTCGATTTTGGCCTTGCAGCATTTCAGTGTCTATGTCAGCTCTGGACCTGTTGTGGTATTCACAGACCATAACCCTTTGACTTTTCTCAGTTCCTTGCAATGTCCAAACCAGCGACTGATTCGCTGGGCTTTGTTGCTACAGTCATATAGTTTGGAGATCTGTCATATTAAGGGGTCGGACAATGTGGTCGCAGATGCATTGTCGAGGGCTCCCTGTGCTTAATGTTTGTACTGTATTAATTCATCTCTGCTCTGTTCCAGGTGCCTTTTGCTCTCCCTCTTTCCTCTTAAAGGAGCTTCTTGGTACCAGTGGTTGGGGATGGAGAGGGGAGCTGGGGGGCCTAATGAGGGACAGAGGCGGTTAAGTTTTTTTTTCTTCCCTTTTTTGTCATTATTATCACTGTTTGTTGTTACTTTAAGGGTAGTTGCTCAGAATAGAGTTGGACATATGGGGGCCAGGGTTCCGTTTGGGTGGGGGGGGTGGTATGTGTAGTGGGTGTGTCTGTGTGTTGCAGGTTGCAGTGGATGGCTGATTGGGAGCACCTGTGACTGGCTCTGCAGCTGATTTAAGCCTGCTGGTTCGAGTCCTCGCTCTCTTTCCTGAGGATCGACACCCTGCTGCTGCTACCTTGTTTAGTTTTGTTCTGTTCTGTTCTGTTCTGCACCGGACAACATGCACTTCACATTTGACGTCGCATACAAGCACCCTCTTACACCACTGACATACACTTCCACACTCCATGGTATATTTAATTTGTGTTCTCAATAAACATAACTCTTTTGTTTTCATCCCACATCAATTATCCATATTTTGTTGCGGCCTCGGAGCCAGTCGTAACAGTGTCTCGACAGCACAGGAGGAACGCTATCTTACAAGCCCGAGAAGGTCTGCATTATAGTGAGAGCGTGTGCTGTGCTACATAACATGGCACAGCTAAAAGATGTGGCCTTGCCCCCCGACGCTGATCGTCTTGGCCCCGACCCGGACCCCTATCCCCAGGCATTTGAGCCAAACGCTGCTGCCAGCGTTTGGATGTGATGCGTCCATACAGGTGTGGAAACAAATCATTTATTTATGAATTCCTTCATGGTAGCGTTTAGCTCGGAAAGGACATTTTTTATCTCCCACAGTTCCTTGGCAAAATCATTTATTGCAGTGCTGGTGTCTCTCTGCATCTGCAGGACTGCATCTGTGAGGACACGGCCAGGGGGCTGGGATGCACGAGGTGCAGTGGAGACACTGGCCGCACATGGCTCTGCTGCAGCGCCACTGACCTCACTTGGACCCGCAGCAACTAAAAGACATTTTTTGAATAAAGTCACTTGTTTTGTGAACAGAGTCTCAATTGTTTCTGTACATAAATGTGTGAACCCAACTTGAATGCATTTGGTTTACACTCATTTCAAATATGGGAATACAAATTACATATTGGGGTCTTCTGCTCGCTGTGGGCCGGCATCGGTGTCCCCCTCCACCTCCACTCCACTCAGGAGGGAGTCCCCGATGATCCCCGCTACTTTTTCATCCAGCGGGGTGAGCTCTGGTTGGCCCGTTCCCCTGCCCATGGCACAGACGCTCTGCCTGTGTGACGCCAGGCGCTTTTTTGTGTCTATTTTATATCACACCACTTTTTTTTTACTTCGGCCACACTCCGACCTTCTGAGGCAACAGCACTGACATTGTCTGCCACATGCTGCCACTCCAGAGCTTTTTTAGCATTGGTGACCCTAACAACGTGTCCACCAAATAAAACAGCCTTCCTCTTCTCCACCTCCCCGACAAGAACTTCCACCTCACAAAAGTGAAATTCTGCTTCTTCGCCTTTTTCTCTGCTTTTGACATGCTTTCAGTCATTAATCAATATTAATTAGGGGCGTTTCTCTGAATATTTATAGGTAAATATGGGCGTGGTGTGACCCGCACACAGGTGTGCCACATTTAGAGTGGATTGTGAATTATGAAGGGAAATCGGCGTAGGACGTGCATGCGCACTGTTTTATAAATCAGGATAGTTTCGTGCGTACGCAACCTTTTGACATCAATCCTACGCACAGTTTTATAAATGAGGCCCCTGGTCGTCTCCAAATTCTCTTTAATGTTGGGGCACTTATTACTGTCTGATTGTTATGTGCTAAAATGACATGTATTTCTACAGAATGTCTGACATAGATTAAGTTGTCCAAATCCGGCATTGCAGGCATTGTTGTGAGCAGCAAAACTGATGTAATCTCCCTTTAATTCTGGACACTTTTTACTAAGTGTTTTTTCACAGGCACTATAAAATGCAGTCTGAAAATTTTGAGTTCTTACATTACGCACCTTGTCGATCAACCAATTTGATAATAGCAATGCTAAAGGGCTGTAATTGTTCAGTCATCCTTGTGGCAAATTCTCATGTTCTCAGGTGTCATGTTAATCTTTATTCAACACCAGAAAGTATTTCCTTGTTACTAAAAGCAAGTGTGGAGTATAGCTTTAGTATAGCTGTATGCATGACTTCTTAAGCATTTACACTTGCCTTAATTCTACACCATGTTTATGGATGACTCTTGAGGTATTTGTTATACCACAGACCCTGGTTGAATTGCCAATGTTGCCTGTTAAGTGTTTTACATTTCGACACTGATGTAGAAGGTATGATATGATAAAGACGTTATATGAGACTAAGGCTAAACATATTTTACTTTTCATCATCAAAATGAAATTGTATGCTTCATGTACTGTATGCATTATGTAGACTATTTCATGCAGGGACCACCTTTAGCTCATGAGCATCGCTTTAGTTGAGATCTCTTGTAAAGGCTCTTTAAAGTGAAACTCTCGTCAAAATGCAACCTAGGCTTTTTTGTGTATATGAGTCAAACCTTCGTGTAAAGGCATAATTACGATGAAAGAAGCACTTGACCGTATTTTCATTTTCGGCACAAACTCATTTTCAATGGGAGTGCATGGGCACTTTTACGCTACCATCAAAATGGCTATTTTTAACACTAAGAAGGCTCGACACAACATGAAACTTTGCTTGTAGTATCACCAGGGTCTCTACACATGAACACGAGCATTGAGAACATTGTTTGTGTACACAGAGTTTGCTAAAAAGAAAGTTTTTGAACAACTCACGTTAGCAGTAGCTTCTTCCTCTCGCCGTCGTCATGGCAGCCCAGACGTACTCGGGATCGACACGTCCGGGTAGAGTGTTTGTGGTTCAGTTGAGCTATGTGTAGAGACCCTGATGATACTACTGTTGTAAATATTTTTTCTGACCAATAGGATAATAGGTTGCAATAACAAATGCTTTTATTTTGAAATAAGAATGTGTTGTGTTGTCTTCCGCCAGTGTAGCGTTTAGACGTTAGTTGCTAAAAAAGAATGTTATTGTTGCTAAGTAACGGATCTGCTTTTCTCCTCCTCATACTTTTATGTCGCCGTTGTTGTTTTTCCTTGCTTGTAACAGTGTTTCCATGTTTAAATCAGTACATACGATCGGCTTGAATGAGAAACGGCAGTGAACATCATTTTTTAAGAAGCTCCAACACTTTTAAAACAACAACTACGAGCAAAGTTTCATGTTGTGTCGAGCCTTCTTAGTGTTTTAAAAATAGCCATTTTAATGCTAGCGTAAAAGTGCCCCATGCACTCCTATTGAAAATGAGTTTGAGACGTTTGCTTTTACACAAAGGTTTGACTCAGATACATTCACAAAAAAAGCCTAGGTTGCATTTTGCCGAGAGTTTCACTTTAACAGTAAAATGTTAAATGTTACTTTTAACATTGAAATGTTAGTTTAAAAAATCAAGCCATTCTGGTTATATGTTCTTGACAGAACAGCCTATCTGGATATGAGATTTCACCATGTTATTATTGTTATTACCAAGAAAATGTTTTTATATAAACTTTTTATGTGAATAAAATGTTACTTCTTTCACCACATTTGTATTCAAGTCTTCAGTTGAATGTTGAATTAATGTTGATCAAGCCCCCTATCCATATGTCTAAAAAGTACGTTTTAAAACACAGTTATTCGAGAATGTTATGTAGAATTTTATAGTCATTCACAATTTACACAAACGAAAAGCACACTGCATTGCATTGACATTCTGAAAATAGGGCTCTGAAATTACCAATTAACAATGGAGTCATTTAAAGGTGCAGTGAACACCAGTACCAAGTGCAAACTATACTAGCTAGGGATTTACCTAGAAAAAGCATATAATAGTGTTAATGACACCTGAAAAAGTAAATGTAAAGTATGTTGCTGAGGGTCAAACATTTCTCAGGAATACACATATACATATATATAGTATTTAATACATTCATTTAAAAAAACAAAAAAAAAACATTTCACTGACTACCTTTTATTAAAATGTAGCTAGGGGTCTTGAGTTGCAGTTTTCTTCTTTCAAACTTTTCCTTATTAGCTTCGCTGGAAGTACAAGAAATTTCTGTGTTGTTTTAATACTCATGAATAATCACACTTATGAATAGCAAACTATAGATTACACTTCTGTCTCTGAAAATGTATTTAGAGTTGCTGGTCTTGATGTCTTTAGAAGTATCACAAGTATCCAACTGTTGAAAAAATACAACCAACTGACAACAATGCTGAATTGTTTGGTTGGGACAAGGAAAGCACATACAGTTCAGGCCACCCCAACTATCTTCGCCATGGCTTTGGACATGGTCCTTAGGTCCCTGAGGATCAAGTCAGAGTAACTGGTCCTCACTTTCTGGATGTCTTTTGTGATCCAAAACGTGTAGGTTGAAAGGAAAGGTGTTGCGAAGTGGAGAGTGGAGAGATAAGACGAGGGCCAATACCTTAGAGAAAAACAGATATTTTAAAAAATCTACCACATAAAACAAGAGTTTGGTAAGTTGTTATTATCTAGAAAGACTAGGAATAAAGGTGACTACAGAAAACACAGCAGGGAGTTAGTCAAATTATGCTGAAAAATATATGCACATGTATGGCAACAAAAGAATTACTGTATATAAAAAACAGAAAAGTTTCCTCTTGACTATGTTTAATACTGCCACTTATTTACATCTCATACCCCGCCACGGTATTTGGAGTTTTGCAGTACTGCATTATCATAAGTACCTGTGCACATTTCAATTCTTATTTAATTCCAAACAAGGACTTTACAAATTCCAAAGCGGTATCGTTGCCCGAAGAAGACATACTTATGTTTCATATTCACTACATAGAAGGTAGACGGCAACTCACCTCAATCCCCCTCAAATCTGGATAGAGGAAACCTGATTCTAGTTCAGGACACCAATTCTGTGACACTTTATAAAAACAAGCTTGGGGAAACGCCACAAGTTACAATGTCAAGGAAATAATAAACTCATAAAAGGAATGGAGTTGGAGGGTAGGGATGTTTCCACCTGCCTCTGTATAAATCTTAATGTGCTGCTCTGCTCATCCATTTCAATGGCTGTGTTTTATGGCCAGCTGAATGTTGCTGCAGTGGCTCCCAATGGCAAGGCGCTTCAGGTCCTTCTTGACTGTGAGCTCTTCTTGCATAATCAATGTAACAGTAAGCAGCAATAACACAATAGCCCTTCCACCGAACAGCTCATGCACACAGAACGATGCTGCACTACTTTACAGTCAGTGTGCTGTGATTCTGCATTTTCAATACAACCTACAGCAACTTCTGTGGCTTGGCAAAGAAATGCAGCCTCTAGCACCAAGCAATGTGTATGTTTATATTTATGTATTGTTAATTAACATTTTTACCAGGTGGGCTTAAAGGGGACATAAGCAAAACAATATTCCACTGTCTGGGGTGGATGTAAATGAGTATAGTTAATTACTTCTTTGCATGATCAATTTATACTTTCCATGTTATACTAGTATACCATCTATAGATAAAAAAAATGTAATGTCATGTGCGTAAAATGAAATATTCTGACTTTTAACCATACATTCAATGATGTTCCCATTAAGCCCTCTAAGAAATGATTCATGGGGTTAGTAAGTATAGCTCAAAATCAAGAGCTTTTTCTGCATAAAAAAACAAGTTTGTTATGTGTATACATTATAATGAGTTTCTAACTTAATTTGATAAGTTGGTCTAAATTGAAATAAATAAAATAGTCTTAACTCAATAATACATGAATTTTCAACAGACATTTCTGCCATAACTTTTAACACAGAGGTGTATTCAGTTAACACAACTTAAAAATCTGTGTCCGTGTTTGTTAAAAGCTGAGTACAAAGCTGACCTGCTCGGACATTTTTAGCGCGAACAGACCATGCGGCATGCCTGTTGTAAGCATAAGGTTGGAAGACAGGACTTAGCAGAGCACAGAGAAGGAAAAACGCAGTTTGCAAACTTTATGGCTTGGTAAGTACAATTTTGACTAGCTAATAACTGCATCAGCAGACAGTAAGTTACAAGAAATTGTTTTACACTATTAGATGCTTTTTCTCTGTCAGCAGTAGTAATGTGTAAGCTAGCAGTAATGGTAGTAATTTGGTCTAACATTAGTGTTTAAGTTTTGTTTTATGCTGGCAGGTGTTAATTGGCACTGGTTTTCAGTAGTTTTAACTTTCAGAGGAGTTAATGTTTGTTTCTTTCAAATGTATTTAAAATTTGTAGTTGTGTTGAAGGTTTGAGCAGCAATAGCTTCATGGCTAGGCCGTTGTAGGTGACTGAGCGCACATTCGGTTTGTTAGTCAGCCATTGCAACAGCAAGTGCAGTCTAAAAACCGCATCGACGAAGCAAATATTGTTGAGACGCCACAGGAGTGGTCATACCATAATTAAGCTAGTTGTTATAACAGCAGGAGTGTGCAATTGCCCACTGCCCATTTCTCTGCGGCACTTTGCATGCATTTTCTCTTGTTTTTTTTTATTTTTTTATCTTGAATCGTCAAAAATAGTTTTAAAAAAAGATGTACTGTTATATACACAAATTGTAGGCACCACAGCCTTCTGACTGACCTAAATTCAAGTAATTTAAACAGAACCGCTAGTTTTTAAAATAAAGTGGGCCTGTGAAATTTGCAGATTTGAAACACCAAGAAAGACAGATCTGTTAAAGCATTATAGACTTAGACATGATCATGGTGGAGAATCTCTCCCTTGTCTTTATTGGGAGTGCTGTTGCTCATTTAAAACATGGGGCAGCCTGCGAACACACCTGTCACTCCACCCGTGATACAGTGACATTGTCCACTGTACTGTCATTTAAGTGTCCATGTTGCCCCTTAAACACTATCTTCACAGCAAGAGAATACTTTAAGCATATTGGCCGTCATTTAAAAAAACAGGAAAGTATTTGTTAGGTTTTTGAAAATTGTCCTTTCAAAACAAACATTTATGGAACATTTGCTTCTCATAGGAGCCAGAAACACACTCTTCACACTATTGATGACTTCAAGCCTGAGCTTCTGAAGAGGGGACAATCCTGTGAGGGTGCAGTGAGTGAAGATGCTGAAGATAATGACTGTAAAAATGTTCAATCTTTCTGAGACAGTTTTACAGTGCTATTTTATGTTGTAAGTTTCCTGACTTATTTTATGATGGATACATTTTTGTGTACTGTTAACTGTTGGGACCCACAGATGAAGTCATTCATTGTGGATTTCAAAATGGACTCTGAACTGAACTCAGTGTCCCAGAATTCCCCTTTCTTCACACCTAGGTGCAAAATTCAGGTTTGCACTTCTATTGGTCAGGGTGACAGACCCCCTGCTGATCAGGTAGTCAAAACCTTAGAGCATACATTGTTCTCTCTCTCTGACTCAACGCCCTCTACTCCTTCAACTTCGGATCTTCAAGGGCTCCTCTCCACCTCCCCCCACGGGGCTGCCTGCCTTCAAGATCCCATCTTTTGGGCCCAACAAGCTGTGGAGAGCTACAAGCTGCATTGGCAGCAGGCCCAAAGAACTTCTCCTCACTGCAGCGACACAAAGTCCTGCCAATCTGAGGATCTGAGGAACACCAAGCAGCTTAGCACCGAGCTGCTATCCTTACAAAGGAAAGGAGCGACCAGTTTCCTCCTCTGCTGACTTTCATCAAACCTTGCACAGCAAGAATAGCTTTGTTCAACATTGGAGCCCCAACTTTCTCCTGCAACCACCAGCACTTTCTCTTCAAAGACTGGTAACGTTGAACTGGTCTTAGATAGCAAACCATAGAAAGGCTAAGCACAGGACTTTAAACTCTGGTTTATGTAATGTGTTCAATTTATGTGTTGTTCAATGTTTTGGTCTTATCGTGACCTTAAGTCCAGTTATTGGTAGTTTGCTTTCCTAGACGGCTAATTCGACATTAGTCGAATTATGTTTCACACAGACTCAGGGTCTCTGCATGCAACAAACCATCTTCTATAACCTGGCATTATGTCACACACACACACACACACACACACACACACACACACACACACACACACACACACACACAGGGACACACACATGTTCCTTGAGCCGAGAGCATATCACACCCACATGTGATACCACTGACCGCCATTGTTTCTTTGTTCTGCCAGGCACACACACACACACACACACACACACACACACACACACACACACACACACTTGTATGTAGTACATGCTAGTTAGATTGTGTGTTTCCATCTTTGTGTTAAATAAAAGACTTTGAACCTTCTTGCTGTCCATTTAATATTGTACAAGAGTGAATGTTGCCAACCTCTACACTGTCAAGAACTCCAAAATCCTTCAACCATTACTAGCTGTTATGGTAAATTTGGTTGTAGTTATTAAAGTCTGTGTAAAGCAAAATCAGCCATTTTCTTCTAAACACATTAAACAGGTCATAAATGTGTTTACTTCAAGCATGTAAAAGCCATTCGACCATTTAGAATTTAATTTTGGAGCGAGGCTCACAAACTGTTTTTCAACATTTCTGTGTTCAGGATTTAATGGGCGGGTCAGAAATCATGGCCGCGTTGATTCACATAAACCCCGCCCTGCTGCGGAAGTGGTATAAATACGTTCAGCGCGTCAGCTTCAGCGGTTCTCCCACTCGCTCTCCAGTCTTGGATAGCATTGCTTACAATAGTTTGCAGCTAGCTAACCAGCCAACTATGGCGGATGGATAGTGCCAATGCTAGGATTACCAGGAGAAGGAGAAGGAGCAACCTCCACTATCCGTCACCGCCTGACCGTGTGGATTTTGGAATGGGAGTGAATGGGATATCAGATAAGAGACCGGCGGCGACTTCACGGCGAGTGCATTGAAAGAACGTGTATCGACGGCGACGTGACGACGGCGTACATTAGAATTACTAACAAAATATACGTCTGAATCACGTCGTCACCTAAGTACGTCGTCACCAAAGTACGTCGTCACTAAGTACGTCGTCACCTAAGTACGTCGTTTCAATGAAGTTAGAAGAAAAAAAAAAGTACGTCCCCAACTTTGAGTGAATTCAAGTCTTTCAGTAGCTTACATGTTTTATATGTTAACATGTCTTAATTTTCGTGTATAGTGGTGAGGTGTCTGCACAGTCACACATTCAGGGCCAAACTTTAATAGTGACAGTTGATTTCCTTTGCAGTGTGGGAAAGAGAGGTGGCCGATGCGATGTTTAGATATCAAGGGGCCCCTGATCCGGTAAACAGCGCTCTGTGCGTATGTTAAAAGTTTAACGAGAGGAAAGGCCTATATGGAGCACTAAACCAAATTTATCTCTTGTGTCAAGATATACATTTCCTTATAAACAGGAAGAGACCATCTGGTCCATTTGAGGCTGTGAGTGCCAAGAAGTAGCCTCAGCGGACTTAAGGTAATGTACAGGAAGAGGCAGACTAACTTCTCTTTCTACCATTGGATAGATGGACCCTCAATCCACCAAAGTGACCAATTGGAAGAAGTGGGATGATTCAAAGAAGTAGACTTTAAAAGGGCCTGCACAAGCGGAGAAGTGAGCGGTGGTACTTTGTAGATTTTCATAGATTGAGGGACTTTCTAATAGAGCAGAGGGCAAAGCATTGGGCAGAACTTTGTCATAAATTAGAGAAACCCAGGTAACGGCCGTGCCTGGACGGACGCAGGCAATTGAGATCTGTTTTCAATAAAGAGTGCTCTATTATCCACCAGCCTGCCTCCGCAGAATTCTTTATCAACATACTACACACCGACATCTTTGATGGAGGAAGCCCAGAAACTACAGTGGGAACTACAGAGTACAGTGCATAGCCTGTACTATGCACATCCTTTGGATTCACTTGTTTTTCTTTTGAGCAGTTGCAGCATTGAGATTGCACTGAATAGACTAAGCTGTGTAAAAGGAACAAGAAGCCAGCAACACTCTTTCTGATATCTTTAATCCCTCACTGGTACAGGCTACTCACACAAACCGGTTTCGACGGTCAGTCTTCGACAGTGTGACTTAGCTGTGCCCTGCTTTCAAAAATGCTAAATTTAAAAGTCCATTTCCAAATTTAACAATGTTTTCCTGGGAACTTCTATTGTGGATTTTATCCACTAGATGGTGCCATTGTTCAATGGTTGTTGTAGTTACAAACAGTGTTGAGTGTTGGAAGAAGTAGGCTACTTAGATCAAAAGTATCAATACCACCATGCAAAAATACTAATA
>CAEMYA010000160.1:656248-671018 GCA_903131615.1 Diplodus sargus
AAAGGAATTATCAGTTATAATACATGCAACACACAGATACATAACCTCCGCCAGCATTGATGGCTCGAATCCGTTTCACATAGTGCTGACTTATACTTTGAAACATATGTTGGAGGTAAAAGACAGCATAGATAAAGATTAATTGTGGATTACATTACTTAAAAAGGTCCTCTGGGAACTATACCAAAACTTATCAGGAGGTGGCACTGTGGCTACATCAGACACTCAGACATTAAAAATTAACAATTGGGGTTATAGTTGGGATCACATCTAGAAAATAAGAAACATATCAAAACATAGATCTGGTCCTGCTGTGGAAGAATATATTGTTAAAGAAAAGATAATGATAATTCTTGGCATCCTTTTTGGATTAGGAAAATCATCAGGACTCTCTCCACTTCTCTTGTTAGTATGGAAATGTTTATGGTTCTCTTTTATGACTGTTGATTTTCAATCCAGATGATGGTGGGTATCCTTACACAAGGCTCTTGTTGTCGGACAGGAAGTTGGGTGAAGGAATATTAAGTCCAACAGATATGCTTTTGTTTGTAACCACAGTTTATAATATAATATATAATTGAAGGGAGTCTGTTGGTTCCACTCGTGAAAGCAGTCTCTTCCCGCAAGCAACAATGTTTATTGCTATATCACATGGTGTCCTGTAACTAGCAGTGTGCAGGGAGAGGGGGAAAAATGGGCCAGGTCATGAAGAAGTCAGAGAATTAGATGATAGGTGAATTAGACACAGACATGCAGGTCGCATCTCCTTGTTGTGGCATAAGCGACGAGGGCAAGTTCCTACAACACTGATTTTATTATAGACATGTACAAAAAAATAAAAAAATAAATAAAAAATGTGTACATAATGCATATTTGAAAAATACTTCCTTTTCACTGTAAACTTTGAAAATAAAATACATATTGTACATAAATTGCATTTATTTTTGGATGAAAGTGGAATCTTTGGCTAAAAATGTTTATTTTTTGAGGTATTGTGATCGCAGATACACAAAACAGTTGAAAAGTTTAGTCTGGCATCCTAAATGGAGCTTCTTTGTAACCTGTGTAGTTCGCAAAGGGTTTAGGGAGTTTTGGCTCGGATGTGAAGAACACAGCAGCTCCAGGCAGTACATCTCCAGGTGGGCAGTACATCTCCAGGTGGGCAGCACATCTCCAGGTGGGCACTCCTGCTCAGACGCTGGTCCGGAGCCTACTGACACATTCTCTTCCTCTGAAGACTCCTCCATATGTGCCACTCCTTCCATAGTCAATTCCAAATCCTGAAACAAAAACAACGAGAATAAGAATAACTTTATTAATCCTCAAAGGGATGTTATGATTTTACTTGATGTTATTTTTATTCTGATTCAATTTAGTATAATCCCAGCTATGATTTCTGTTCCTCCTGTATTCATATTGTCTTATGATGGGAATGGTTTCACACATTATCTCAGTGGCACTGGTACATAACACTTGGCTTGAGACATTGAATCATACCATTGCTGTTGCATGATAATGACTGCACATTTATGTCAGCGTGTTAGCAAGCTTTATCCAATGTTATAAATATTAGCTATGTTGGTAAGTACCACAGTCAGAAATTAGCAGCTGTAGCTGCAGCTACAAGCCAAATGCTCGTCAAACACCATAACGTTGGTGGCAGTAGCATTAGCTTCACAAAACAATGGTTATGCTAGCTCGTTATTCAACGTGGCTGGTGAAATTTGAACTTTAGTAACCATTTGGCCAGTGTCAAGTAAACGTATTTTCACTACAACTATCATTTTGCTGAATTAATGCGCAAATGTTGTCAAAGAAATATACTAAAGTTGCACTAAAATAAACACTGGGTTTACTTACTTCATCACTTGAGATGATGCTGTTGCAGGTGTAGGCTACCAACGAAGTTCCGGGGAGGCATGTGTGGAGGTCTTCCAGTAAACAGCGACGTGAACAGCGAGTAAATAAATAACCGTGACAGCATCAGCTGCACTGCTGTGAAGAGTTCATGCGCGCTCCCGCGCCGGCTTGGCTGGTGGCTGCAGTTACCCTAACGGCCGTCGTGTCGCTATTGAGTCTTATTTCTAGATCCTGCCCTATGTCCCTTTAAAAGAGACCAATCGGATTACAAAGAAAATAAAGTCTACATGTGGAAACAAAGACAAAGCTATGAAACTCTGCCGCAACGGAGAAGATCAGTTTCTTTTCAACTGCCAAGCAGCGATGAAGATCATTCGGAGAAAGAAGAGTCCTCCTCATCCAGTTTTTTAGGCACCAGATCCAAAAGAAACAACAGAACACAAGGACAACAAAGCGCAAGACCAGAAGAGGCAGAGGCAGGTCAGCTAAGAGCTCTAAACCGAGGCCTGGAGCAGAAGCAAGATGAAGATGAACAAGTAATTAATTTCTCAGGCATTCCTCTTTCGACTAGCCATGTCTCAGTTCTCTCCAAAGGTCTCACATTTGCTCCTAAGAATACAGCCAGTGAATTTCAAACAAAAGTAGATCTGTTTAAATTTCATCGTAGCCTCCAGCAGAAAGTTTGGTACCACACCACTCCAAGTCAAGCTGCCTCTCGCTCCCACATGCAGCAAGATACAACAAGAACACCATTCAGGCCCAAGTCCACCTTTGCACCAAATATATGCAATAACACTCTGGATACCTTCTACAAAAAAGTGACATATGAAGTTGACCAACTCTTTGCAACTAAGAGAAAAATGGATTACAATTTGACAAAAGAAGAAACAGAGGCATTAAAATGGCTGTCCGCTAATGAAAACATAATAATTAAAAGAGCTGATAAAGGTGGAGCTGTAGTGGTGTGGGGCAGAGATCAATACATCACAGAGGCAAAGAGACAGCTGGACAACTGTGAGTACTATGAGCCTTTATTGTCTAACCCAACCCAATAGAACAAATGAAGACTGAGCTCATGGAAATACTTAGTCAAGCTAAAAATGAAGAATGGATCTCACAAAAAGAACATGATTTTCTGTTTTGTAACAACCCAAGAATTCCTTCATTTTACATGCTTCCTAAAGTACACAAGAACTTGGAGAACCCACCAGGTAGACCAATAATCAGTGGTAATGAATCAATCACAGAACCAGCTTCTCAATTTGTTGATTTCTTTATTAAATCATTTGTTTTAGAACTGCCTTCCTTTATTCAAGATAGCACACAAGTATTGAATAGAGTTAAAGACATTAAGAACATTGGACCTTCTTTTCTAGCTACCATGGATGTGGAAGCACTCTATACTAACATTGATCACAAAGATGGACTAAATGCCTTTTCACATTATTTGGAAAAGAGACATCCAGAACAGATACCCCCTTCTGCCTTCATCCTGCAACTGGCTGAATGGACTCTACATAACAATGTATTTCTGTTTCAAAATCAATTTTTTAAACAGAAAAAAGGTACAGCAATGGGAGCCTGATTCGCACCTAATTATTCTAATCTGTTCATGGGAGCATGGGAAGAAACATTTGTTTACTCTGACTGCAATATTTATTTAGATAAAATTATATGGTGGGGCAGGTATATCGATGATATTATCCTATTGTGGTCAGGTTCAGAAACAGAACTCCTTCAGTTTCATTCATATTTGAATAATACTAATAGGAATTTAAAGCTCAGTCTTGACTTCTCTTTATCTGAAATCAACTTTCTAGATCTAAAAATCTCTAAAGATGTCAATGGAGACTTACACACCTCGATCTTTAGAAAATCAACTGACCGCAATACGATTCTCAGAGCGGACAGTTTCCATCCATCTTGTTTAATAGATAATATTCCTTTTGGTCAGTTTCAGAGACTCAAACGTATATGCGACTCAGAAGAAGACTTTGAAAGAAATACTCAAGACATGAGCCAGAGATTCAAGACAAGAGGATATCAACAAAAAACTATATCCAGAGCTTACAATAAAGCAAAATGTCTCCCTAGAGAACAACTGTTGGTATCTAAACAGAAAAATCCACAAAATTCAAATCAAGTATACTTTGTGACACAATACAGTAATCAAGCAAACAAAATTAAACAAATTGTCAAAAGAAACTGGGACATATTGAAAAGTGATAATACTCTAAGAGAAGCTCTCCCAGACGCTCCAACCATTAGCTTCAGAAGAGCTCCAACCCTTAATGACAAACTTGTTAAAAGCCATCTCCCCCCTAAACAACCAAAAACCTGGCTCTCCACTAGAAAAGGCAACTATAAGTGTGGACATTGTAATCACTGCAGTAATATGATAAATGCCAACTACTTCACTGACGTTACATCTGGTCCTAAGTTTGACATAAATTCATTTATCAATTGCAATACCTCATACGTTGTGTATAGACTTGAATATCCATGCGGATATTTCTATATTGGGAGAACAAAGCGTAAATTGAAGGCAAGATTAGCTGAGCATAAGTATGCAATAAGAACTGGCAATCCCCAATATCCCATGGCTGTTCATTATAAAGATGTAAATCATGGCAGTTGTCATTCTTTAAAGATATCAGGTATAGAACATATTGAGAACTCAATTAGGGTTGGAGACAGGCTCAAAAAACTTCTGCAAAGAGAGTCATTTTGGATCTATACACTGAAAGCTACACATTACCCAGGCTTGAATGGTGAACTGGATTTTTCTCCCTTTTTGTAATTCTCTCTTTGAACCAATAGCTCTTGTTCACTTTTAGACAGGTCCTTTGAGAGTGAAATAAGTAATTTCTCAGTCATTTTAGCTTAATATTTATTACATGAATGTATATAATATGTATGTTTTTTTGATTATTAGTCTAATTAATGATGTTTGATAGTGTGGTGCAAATTTCCTTTTGGTTGTACAGTGTCTGCAATATCATTTACCCCCTTTTTTTGTTTTTTTCCTCTGTCATTAGCAGATCATCCTAGTCATCTGACCGCCCACCTGCTCACACTGAGCAGCTGTTTCCGATCGCCTATTTAACAATGTGCAGAGTTGACTGACAAACATTTTGCCCTTGCCCTGACGAAGGCCTTTTAGGCTGAAACGCGTTGGCATGTTTTAATTAGACTAGCCATGTACCAATAAAGGCTTTTTTATCATTACCTTCTCGAGTGCCTCAGATTTTTTTTTTTCAAAGTTATCCTTAAAATGTTCTCTGAACATTAGATAAAAACATTTTTTTTAAAAACATAATAAGAACTTGTAGGGAATGTTAGCCAATGTTGTGGGAACATTCCCTGCTAGCTGGGCTTCTATATATAACACGGCCTCAAATTACTATTCTAAATCTTCTGGACAAAATCAACCTGTTTGGGACCTTTTCAGGTTATCAGATCAATTGGACTAAAAGCGTTTTAATGCCAGTCCATATGAGTGAGTTAACACACCTAGATCACTTTCCATTCAAAGCTTCTCCAGAAAAATGCACCTATTTGGGGATAGAGGTGACAAAGCAGTATTCATCTCTATTCCAGGCAAACTTCCCCCCTCTAATAGATAGATTACAGACTAGAATAACATTCTGGGACACGCTCCCAATTTCTTTAATTGTGAGAATTAATGCTAGAAAGATGATCTTCCTCCCACAATTGTTATATCTATTTCAAAACATTTGAATTTTTCTAAAAAAAATCCTTTTTTAAACACATAGATTCCTTAATAGTTCCTTTTCTGTGGGGACACAAGGTTCACAGAATAGGCAAAAAAGATCTCTGTAGGCCAAAGCCAGAGGGGGATTGGGACTCCCGAACTTTTTTGCTATATTACTGGGCCTCAGTGATTAAGATGTTTACCTTTTGGTTAGACACGTCAATACCAATGTCTGATTGGCTAATGCTGGATTGGGAGGACTGCCACCCATATTCTATGGCCGCAGTCGTACTAGCTCCGGCTGCGGTTAATAAGTCCCTGTATAATAATAATCCCATCATAAATGGCATGATCCGCACCTGGAAACAAATCAAGGCCACCTTTAATCTTAAACCAATCTCTCTTCAATTACCCATCGCTAGAAACCCCACAATTGCCACCTCCAGTATGGATGGAGCCTTTTCTACATGGAGTGAGAGAGGTGTCCGGTGTATTGGCGACCTATACGTGGGAGGCTTCTTTGCTTCATTCACACAATTACAGAGGAAGTATGAGCTGGGGAATAATAAGTAGTATGAGCTGGGATAGTGTTTTTTTCTTAATTAGTTATTAAAAAGAATTTCAGAATGTATAGGTGAAATGTACGTAAATTGTATGCTTTAATAAAAAGACGTTTGATGAAGATACATGATTTGTGTGACTAAAGGCAATGCATCCTTGTTGAATGTGGATCGGAGGAATCCAATGAGGTGTTCTTTGTCTTTATCAAGCGGTGAGGAGATGTAATTACCTGGGGGACGATGATTGATTTGTTTCACAGTGGAGTGAAGTTCAATGAATACGCTAAATGGGCATTTGTGGACGTACGGACAATTGTTTATTTGGTTGACCGGATAGCTGGTCAAAGTCTGAAATTGGCCTGTGTGCATTGTAACCCCCACATATTAGAGTGGGAAGTCGTGAGATAAAATACAACTATATTATTATTAACTCACAAGTAAATTCACAAAGAGGCACAGCTGGAGACCACTAACACACAGACAAGAGAGACAATGAAAGCAGCAAACCACATGAAAAATGGAACTGAAACCCTGCGAAGTGATGTGCGGTCAGTTTGTCCGCTTATGGCCAAAACAGGTTAACATATCATATTTTGTGTAGGTTATATAAAAACTATTCCAAGTTAAAATACAGACACTTATAGGAAAAGTCATGTAACAGCAGTATTGCATTTTTTCATTCAATGTTATAAGTGTTGTATTTTCTCTATAAGTGTTGATGTTTTCCTCAATTCCTAATATATACAATTAATGAAAATATATTAAATGTTAAATAAACTTTATTTAGCATGGTAGATCCCTTTGTATTGTTTTTCATATGCAGTTATGGTGCAACATTTTGAATTGGGACATTGAGATTAATGGGTAATGGTGGTAAGGACTTGGTGTTTAGCTGAACAGTGGTAGTTGGCCCATATCATTTCCTGTTATAGACTGACACCGGCCCCCACCACAGAAAGGAAAGTTGATGTGGCCCCCACCGAAAAAAGTTTGGGGACCCCTGCTGTAAATCATTGGTGGTGATACAGTGCAAGGACTGTATTGCCCAGATATTATACAGGATCTTGTTTGCAGGAAGCTAGCATGCTCTCTCCGTCTTTCCTGTATATGGCCGAGCCTGTTTACCAGAGGATGCTTTCATTAAGCAAAGTACAGACTACCCACACATTGTTTGCTCAAAAGCATAATAAAGAAACTAAGCTAAAAGACATCAGTCCAGCTTGTCGTTTCCTCACCCACCAGGGATCTTCAGGGATGAGGGGGGCATCATGAGCAACACAGTTGCCACAGAGAAGTATGATGCAACAGAACGGGGAGTTGCTGGGTCTGGAGATGTGTTCATTTTTATGTGTAACTATTAAATTACAGTGTTGGCCTTATTTTTCAGTTCTAGCGTGAATGATATGTGTGAGCAGCCCCCCACATACACATATATACTCACACACACACAAACATTGTATTTGTGTTTAATAACCGTAATATTAATATTTACAACATAACATAAATTAACATTTACCATGTACTTATTTGATAGTAAGACATTTGCTGTGACCGTTTTATCAATTCTCTATTTAATTTGAGAATTCAGTTTATTTATTCTTAGTTATTCTTCAGTCCTATTGTTTGTTTGTGTGTGTGTGTGTGTGTGTGTGTGTGTGTGTGTATGCCCCCTATCACCACCACACAAACATAATATTCACATTTGTATTCATAACATTGATATTGAAGCTAAATCCATGAAATGTTAACATTATAAGTTAGTGATTATTATAGGCTTCTAACTAACTTCTGAGTAAAGTCGTGGCGAGACAATTAACTAATCAATTATACCGTTACCATAAACATGTAAATGCACAAAATGCATAGAATTATGTTATGTGTATACCATAGAGTCTATGGTGTAAACATACGTGTTTGTTAAGCTTTTATTTTGGTGATTAACTAACTTCCGCTTGAGGCTTCCGGTATGGATTGGATAAATGGCGGCTTTTATTTTGGTGATTGACCAACTTCCGGTTGGGACTTCCGGTATGGATCGGTTAAATTACGGTTTTTATTTTGGTTTTATTTTGGTGATTAACCAACTTCCTGTTGGGGCTTCCGGTATGGATTGGATATATGGCGGCGCCCTTGTCGGCCATCTTGACTGCAGATGGGTACTCTTGGGCTGAAAGCCGTTTCGTTAGGCTTTCATGCCACAAAGCACGGATGTTTCCCGGTGGAGATTGAAGTTTTATCATACATAGTGGGTTTGCTCTAAACCACATCCTCAGAGCAAATGATTACATTGAAACTAATAAATGATAATAGTGGTCAGGAGTCTAGCAATATTTTTCATTTGCCGCGTGGTTTTGATCTGAAATGCCTGTGTGAATGTTGGCAGATAAAAGTTGTAATTTATAACTGACGATGAGCCGATCCAGATCGCTTCAGTCTCTCCGCGATTGAGAGGAGTTCAGAGTGCGCGTGTCCGCGGAGCAGAGAGAGAGAATAAAGGGGGGCTGAGCAGCTGGTGTGTGAATGCGCGGACACAGAGACAGCGCCGCTGCAAGTCTGTAGGTACTTCCCCTCCCACACTTGAGATACAGGTAATCAATATAACTGTTAAAAGCTTTACTGATTTAAAATAAACTGGACCTGCATTATTGAAATGATAATGATGTTAATTTAAACATGTACAATGTTTATATTATTTGGATGATGATAACGTATGTATTTTTCTTCCTCTTCTTTCTATACATCGGGGACGCGAGAGTCCCAGAAAGAAGGCATAACATCTAAAGTCAGGACCTACCGGAGGACGGACAAGAGTCACCGGACGCCCGTTACATCTGCTGGTGTCATCCGCCTGTGTGACCCACACTAAATCCGTCAGGCTAGTGCGACGTTATCCACAAACTCTTTGAGGACACACACACAGACACACACACACACACACACACACGGATACAACCCCGTGAGACAATCCTATGAAGACAGAAACACACACACAAACACAATCCAACACAAACATACACATTCATACACTCACATACATTTAATGCTACAACAATTACATACACACAAAACGCTTTGCACATACATGGGGAGTACAAATTAGGGAAGAATTACAAGTGAAGCCCGGCAACTTACTGATCCACAATAGTATATGATAGGATGTAAATCGTGATTTTACTATTTGAGTAGATAAGCTAATTTAACCTTGGAGTTAGTATCTGATGTTTGAATTGTTTATAATTGTTGAAGAACATAAACAATGGGGAGATTGGCGCAGATGTCAGAAACAGTTTGTCGGTTCTCAGTGGGAACTGGTGGACTTTCAGGTCTCTATTTTCTTGTATCCTCACAGACAGTCGAGTTGAGAAAAGTAACAGTGTTTTCAGGGTGATATATTACTGGGTTTTCTCTGAGGTTGGCAAAATTTATTTTATTTTTATTGGGGAGTAGTTGTGGTGACACAGTGTCCAGAAAACATATTTCTAATTGATTAATTTGATTTAGGTGACTCCCTAGGATGGGGTAAATGATCTTTTCTTTAATATTGTTTTAAAGGGTATGAAGGTTAATTGAGCACTAGCTCTCCTTTCTAATGATGCCCTGAGCATAAAATACATGAATACGCATACACAATATGATCATAAATCATGATTACCTTCAGACTGCAGAACATTGCAACAGGCAATTTGGAAATATCTAAACAGATAAGATGGTTTAGACAAGAGCATACTATAAGCCATTCTACTTCTGAGGGGCAGTGGCTTGGGAAGCAGTCTTTCCCAATACGATTCTTACAGTGGGAATCTCTAAAATTAAGGACTCTAGTAAAAGAGTGACAAAATTACAATTTCTAAAGGAGATAAAATTATTTAGATAGTCGGATAAAAACATGCAGCAGGGCCTTTAAAAAAAAAGGATCATAGAATGCTTTTCCCTCCTTACAGATAAAGATGGTCATACAACTTTGTCATGAAAGACACAGTGATGAGGCCTAAACCCATCACCTGCGATACAACCAAGTGCAGAATAATACCCTGCCTCAAAGTATTTTCAAAGTTGAGAGAACAGCATGCATATAGAGGACATCAGCATAATAAAGAGCAGGAAAACAGTAACTTGAACAAGCTATTTCCTACATTTCAAAGTAAAGCAAGCTCGGTTATGATAAATCAGTGATCATTTACTCTTTAGTTTTTAGTTAGTTCAATAATATTACTTTAAAAAATAGCTTATCATCTATCCAGATACTCAGATATCTGGGACTGGACACCCTTTCATAAGGAGTCCAATTCAGTGTAGAGATACTAATGTTTATAAGAGAAGAGGCATAGAGAGCTAGGTACCTTGGAGTTGTTTAAAAATAGGGATAGAAAGGAAATAGGGAACATGCTTGCGGAGGAATCGAGTACTTTGGTGTGCTGCCTGATCGGGTTCAGATTAATGGGTGAGTCGCCACTCAAAACAAACTCTGCTCAGCTCAAGTTGCATAATTGTGGGACCACAAGGAGCAGCTATTAAAACAAACAAGAATGAGTACCTTGGCAAAGAGTACAACATTGAAGGAGGCATCCCAAGCGTGACAGACAGACAGTCAGACAGTACAACTGACACACGAATCAATGTTCAGCGTCAAGTCAGATGGGACTCGCCCGAAAAGGAGATGTGGCAACAAGTTCCAGAATGTTTGCGGTTACAACACACCACTGACATTAGACTCATGAAATCAACCAAGCCCATGGAAGACCAAGTATTCACTGAAGAAAGGAGGCAATCCAGTTGATGGACCCATAAAGGGCTGCTACAAGCGAATGTCCTGAGGATAACTCAGAATTCCCAGAGCAACACGCATTCCCTGTTGCCTGTAAAGAACCAAATGACTCTTATCTCTTTGCGAATTATTAAAAGCAGTGAAGGAAGTTGTGGCTGACTTTCCAGCAGATGTACCTGATCCCCATGTCTTGGTTGCTCAGATTCCTCCAAAAGCTATGTGCTGTACAGTGCTAGATTTGAATCCCAGAGATTGTTCGGTTTCACATACAGGAATAAACATCACACATCATATACCTTATTTAGTATAGTGGAAATTAAAAGAAGAAATACGAATTAAAAAAGTTCTTACAGGTCCAGATCAGACTAAGATACTGAGGAAACTAAAAATACAAATAGTAAACAGAAAATAAAACAAAATAAATCACTCAAAATGTTCAGGTTGTAAAATATACATGAGGGGTAAAATATAAGTAATTGGATAAATGAAATACATACAGCAATGAGTAAATAAATAAATGCAGCAAGCTGAGCTGCACTCAGGAGGGATAAACTGAAGATCAGGGTGTGATAGACAAAAACACATTTAGAATTAGACCACATAAATGCTACAGCTTTTTGGATACAAAATCCCCAAGGTGAGCTGTGGCTCACTAAAACTGGCAAAACCGGTTTACTGTTTGAAATAATGAGCCTTTATTTTCCAAAAAGAGGGTTCCCAAGTCAGGCCGCTAGTGCAAATAATAAAACTGATTAAATAAAAGCAGAGAGACATAGGAGGAAGAGTTCCCTAGCTGTTGTCTACGATTCCATTGTTTTCTCAAAACTGGAACGGGGGTTGTCCTCCGACAATCCTTCCTTGAACATTATAGTTGAGAAATTTCTTGAATTATGCTACATACGCCTTGAACAGGTCTTAGCTCAGGGACTAGAACAAGTAACAAAAGAATGTCATTTTAGCAAGAAGCACCACAGATTTTCGCAATGGCCAGAAGCTTATCCTCCCAAGCGGAAGGATGCTCAGTCGGTTGCCATAAGTTCTTATGTCGGGAGGTCATAAGCCAATGGGGAATTCCAGATCGTATATCCTCAGATAATGGGAAAGAGTTTGTGGATAAAACAATACAATTTGATTCTACAGAAATTGGGAATTCAACAATGTTTAGGAGCGGTTTATCATCTCCTCAGAACCAAAACAGCTGCGAAAAAGTAGTGGCGTTCTGAAAAACCATATCGTTAAAATCTGCCAACACACAGGTCCAAATTGGGTAGTAGCGCTTCCGCTCCCATAGATGGCGTGACGTTTAAGCATACTTCGAGAGAGTCTATCCCTTTTGCAAGAAAAATGAAGGTGTATGTTAAGTGTTTGACTAATCGACATGGGAGTATATTCACGTATGTCTCCGACAGGCAAAAGTAGGAGGACGTGCTAGAGAGGCTTGAAAAAGAACAAGACACGTGGTCTGAGCCAATCTACAGGACCAACAGTGCGAGTCTGGTGACAAATACATAAAGGTAATGAAATGAAAAAAAATTCTATCAGACGGGGTTTTGAGCTATTGATTTAACAAATGCATATTCTAGCGTTCCTGGTCATTCTTACTCACAGTTCTAGGTTATTATACTCCGGAGGGTCATGAATTGGGTTCCGATTACATCCAGACAATCTTGGATGTTCAAAAATTGTAAAAGAAAACTAATAGCCTAATAGATCTCCCAACCCTTGTATGACTTGTATGACTTCATACAAGGGGAAACATTTGACCACGACTGACGTTAACTGACCATCTGTACTGACTTAAATCGACTGATTTAGATCAAGATTTACGCCTTTTTGTTTAAGCCTCACAAACTATAGATATCCTGGAAAGACTAAACAATTTGAAAAAATAAATAAATAAAAATAGCTTTCTGAAATGTAATTGGAATAACTTTACACCACAGACAGGGCTAAAGTAAAATTGTCAAAAGGGCTGTAATAGCTGCTTTTCCCAAAACGTTATGGCCACAGCACATATAATCATGTGTCATCTAACTGTTCGTGTTTTGCATGTTTCTCCCGAAGGAGAGAATTACTCATTTAATCAAACCATGAGTGTGGAACTAACAAAGGTGTTACTAACAATGTTGCATGTCACTCTACAATTATGTACAATCCTTTACATTAGTTTTGCTTCCTACAGGCCCAGATGGAGAATCACATCCATGTTTGGAAGTGGGCAATACTACGTCAAACCAACTAAGCATTGTTTGACACACCCCCCTCATTAACCCTAACTTGATTTCTTTTCAGATGATTCTGCTGAAGAACATCTGACTGATGGATCTCCATATGTCTCATAAGCAATATGTAATAACATGTCTGCTCAGGCAGCTGAAAATGTAGAAATAACTTGAGGTTTTTCTTTCTAGGAACAGGGAGGGACGTTGCAACACTAACTTTCAAATATCATTAACGTCTACCTGTCTGTGTAGTGGAATGCAAATATAACATTTATACAGGTTTGCTGACTCCATGCAGCTCCAAAGGCAGTTGCTCTTACATCTATCTCTCCAGGGACAAGAAGTTGGAAGTACTGGAGCATCAAGGGAAGATGTTGGGAATGTCCCCACAGGCAATGAATAAGAAAGAAGATTCGGTGACACCAATTCACAACAGGGTTCAGAGGCAGCAGAATATACTGTTCCAGGGAGTTTAAGCAAAATACAATTAAATAAAATTGTTGTTTGATGTATGTTACTTAGTTTGTAAATGAAATAGCAGATGAGTTGCTGATGACAAGAATGGAGAAGGCAGTAGTGTTATCTGGAGCAGAGGTGTCCAAACTTTGAATGGGGATCAGGATGGGCGAAGGGGGGAATGGAAGAAAAAATAGAAAATGTCATCGCAAAACTGTAGATTGAAAGAAAGATATAAGATTGAAAATTTGAAATTTGGAAAATGTATGATAATTAACGCAAAGTGGGGTTGCACAGTGGTTATTAAGTGCTAATTCTAGGCTACATCAGGTGATTAGTAAGACATGACAGATGTATATGAGCAGACATACATAACATGCCATACAAAGCAAAATAGAAGTAAAGGGGAGATTATTGAGAGCCGTTTCAGATCCGGGGGTTGGATTTTGGACAAACCTGATCTAGAACACACAACAGTAGTGATGGATGGTGTATTCATAATATATAGTATCGGATGTTATTGTTTGCATAGATAGTGGTTGGTTTTCTCTTTTTAGGATGACAGTAGAGAGACTCACGGGCCCTTCACAGGAAAGGACAAATGGACTGAGAGAGAATGCATTGATTTCAGAATGTTGTAAACGACATACCACCCTATACGGCAAAGCTGCTGAGGTGCGAGAATTCATACTGCAAAGTGATATATCTGTGATGTCTATGTTCTCATATATATGTATATCCATATGTCAGGATGTGTTGTGTTTTGTTGAAATCCTGTGATAATCGCAAATGAACCAAGGAATGAGCAATAATCTTAATAATATAATTGTTTACTTAGGTTTTAATCTTTGTATCATCGCACAGCAATGTATCCTTTTTATTAATAGTTGAAAATAGGACCTGTGAAAGGTTTGGAGTTCAATGGCCGATTGGCATATGGTCATTCAATTAGAAAATAAATGGTAATTGGTAATTGTAAATTGAAAAGGAGTTTCCCCACCTGTATTGGCTTGAAGGCGTGGATTCTCCATCTTTGATAGGTAAGGTTTCCTATTTCTTTTTGATACTCCTTAAGCCTGGTTTATGCTTCTGCGTCGCGGCGACGGCGTAGCTACGTCGTCGACCCTACGCCGTCATTGAGCATTCGAAGTTCTGCGTCGAGGGAACGCGTTGGTGTCGGGGGACGTCATCA
>CAEMYA010000160.1:671108-692706 GCA_903131615.1 Diplodus sargus
CAAGTGGTTGCCGCTCGTACCACAAAAACTTTCAAATTGGCGGTGTTGTTATACTGTTGACCGGAAAAACTGCTGAGCGGACCAATCACAGTCCTTGCCGTTCGCGTCTCGACGCGTCGACGTGACCCGTAGTCAGGATTTTTTGGAGGCGCGCGTCAGGCTACGGCGTAGGGTCCGCGTAGGGGTCTGCGTCGACGGCGTAGGTACGCCGTCGCAGCGACGCAGAAGCATAAATCAGGCTTTAGGAGCGGTAGATTTTTGGAAAAGGATGCAACAGCTGATTCGTGGGATTTCCTTACAACTACACCTGAGAAGCCATAAGCAAAGATTCGATAGTAAGAGATACTTTTCAGAGTTAACTGGAAAGTAGTGTACCTGAACGGAGTCCTGCAAGAGGCTAAGGGTAGCCGAATTCGACCTAATTAGGATAAATAGTTAGTTATCTAGTCATAAAGTAACTTAAAATAAGGTGCTATAGGACCTAATAAGAAATATATTAATTAGCTTTCCCCAAATTTCAGTTCAAAATAGGACTCTGAAATTAGTAATAGGAGTGGATGAGGAGCCCTTTGTTGAAAACAGACAAGAACAGCAACAGGAATTTGACGAGGCAAATCATAGTGAATGTGTTTTTTTGGGCCTTTTTTCAAGACCTAGCAGGTCTTGAAGGGGGGAATATGAGGTATCTGGAGGACAACACATTCTGATTTACTTATCTTGGATTCAATCATGACGGATCTACTTAGTTTGGATTCAATCATGACCTATTGATTTTCATTGTGTGAATGAAGGTCCAGGAGGAAGCTTCCAACTGTGAGGGGCCAAACTGAATTAGTTAATTAGTTAGACAATTAAGTGCTTACCTAAGTTTTACCTGCATTCCAAATAGTGAGAGATGCCTAACACAGGTCAAACTCCTCTTTTAGTCCATTGGATAATTTGGCAAAGGGACTAATCAGAAGGAGTTGGTGTACTGGACAAGGGACTCTAAAAAAGGCCCTCACAGGAAGAACAGGGGGTGGCATTTTTTTAGGGCTCCTGAGAGTCAGGAGTTTTGATAGAGAAGAGGGCAAAGCGTTTTGGCAGTGTTTTGTCCACAGATTCGATAATATCAGAAAGCTGCCGCTTCTGATCCGGACTCAAGGTTCCAGATTCTGTTTTAATAAAGATTGCTCTATCATCCACCCACCCTTGCCTCCGCAGAATTCTTTTATCATCAAACTACGGGCCTGAAAATTACAACCCGACCAGACCCGGCCCGCAGGTTTTTAAACCCGAACCCGACGCAGCCCGACACCCCAGGATGAACTGTCTGCCCAAACCCGGCCCGAGCCCGACCCCCCGCGCGCCTGCATTGTTTTCCTCATACACTTGTTATCATGATCAGACAGAGAGCAGACGGAAAGGTGGCGCGAGCCAGGAGACAGGTGCTGTGTCAACGTCAGCAGCAGCACCCGCTCCCGCTGCAAAGAAGACACCGCGCTTCGACCAGTGGGAAAATATATTCGGAGAGACAGAAACAGACGATTTCCCCACTCCTCGAAAAGCAAGGGTGAATTCGCCTGTGGCAAGTTTACTTTTAGCCAATTCCATCTTCTCCAGCCAGGCTATAGGCGCGAGTATACGTCACACAGCGGCGTCAGTTCTGCGTCTGCCCCTCCCCATGAAGCAGGCAGCCAGACTTACTCTTCACCACACGTGAACAGCAATGATTCACAACAAACAAAATATAATTTACAACCTGAAAGAAATGTGTTTTATGAAATGTGTTTTATAAAAAAGGAAGCCTGAGGCTCGGCCCAACCCGGCTCATTTGCGTATTTTTTCGGCCCGAACCCTGCCCGAAACTGCAGGTCCGGTCGGGTTTGTCGGGCCGTTGAGAACTCTACCAGAAACTACACCTGCAGCACCACTTTTAGCGGGAGAAAAAAAATCTTTACAATTACAATAGGGTTCCTAGCACCGCTGGTCCTAGGAAACGCGTCTGCTTGCATACGCGTTCCCTCGGCCCCTCGGGCTTGGCCCCCTAAATATAACTTTCACCCACCCTGTTCTGTTTATGGGTCAAACAACAAATTGACAGGCTGATTGAGTCTAAGGAGTGAAATGCCTGTGCATGTATTTAGGTAAACATGAAATCATGTAATGTCTCCTGTTTATTTCCACTCCTTTTATTGCTTCATTCATGTTCTATTGGTTTTTATATACTTTTCCTTTTGCTGAATCCTACTATTTTTCTGCTGCAACATCCTAATTTACCCTTGGGGATGAATGCAGTTTGATCTGCTTGGCAATCAGGCTACCAGAGGAAGACTGGTAACTCGGAGAGTATCTGTGATTTCAATCCCATGCTGATCAACGGTCAATAACCTAACTAACGTTTCTACTTTTCGGTGAGGTACACCACGATATAAAAACTTTGTACAGTAGCTCTATTCTGGACTCTGAAATGATAAGCACCTCACCTTTATAGGAAAAATAAAGTAGGCTATGCACGCCATAGCATTAGCAAACGCTAACGCTACTAGCAGAAAAGACAATAATTTTCTTCAAAGTGCACATTGCATGTTTGCTACTAGCTATAGCGAGTAGCTAGTAGTGTTAGCAAATGCTAACGCTACGCTACTAATGTTTGTCATAACCCCTGTCTGGATCTCACATCCTTCATATTCGTAGCCTTTATTTGTTTTTACAAACGCCAGGCAGCAAACCAACAAACTCACCTTTTGCTCTTCTATTACTGCTTGTCTCCCCTCCTTCATGTAACTCTCATGTCACTCTCTCACTGAAGTTGGTTGCTTACACAGAGTTTACCCATAATTCTCACTTCATTCTGACTTTATTCTCAGAATTCTGACTTTATTCTCAGAATTCTGACTTTTTTCTCAGAAGTCAGAACTTAAAAAAAAAATTCACATATGGCCCTAATCCTCTTCCGTATGTTATGAAAAAAGAAAGTTGTTATGTCTCATCTGGAAACTCCGCCCATTAGGAGCAGGTTTTTGAGGGAAAACTTCGCCATGTGTGCCATTTTTTCAATCTGGTCAGAGGAATTCATCTGTCTGGACAGCTCTTCACACAGTAAAGGTAATAAAACTTTGTCGTATGTTAGTCAAAGACAGATGTAGTCGTGTTAGACGCACAATTTGGACTAAGCTGAGGTTTTTATCTGCCAGTAACATCGAACAACAAGAATTAGTCAATGTCAAAGTCAAAGCTAGCTAACGTTACCACTCGCTAGCTAACTTATGCTAATGCCCATCGATATTTGGAGAGCTCTCCACAAGGTAAAGGCAATTAAATCTTGTCAAATGTCAGTCGGAGGTAAAGATAGTCCTGTTAAGATGCATTATTTTCACAGAGCAGAGGTTTTTAAGGACCAGCAAAAACAAGCAACATAAATAGTCAAAGGTAATGTTAAGGTTAGCTAATGTTGCTACTCATTAGCGTTAGCTAACGTTATGCTAGTGAGGACAACTTTTATCTTAAGTGTAACTGTTATTAGTATATCTCGAAATGTGTACACAGCCTGTGCTTTTATATTTTTAACATTCATATAACCGGTCCAGTAGTCACTGACCTCCTAAGAATAAGAACAATGATGGTAACTTAACAGTTAGCTTAATGTAGTGAGGGAGCGGGAGATGCTGTAGTTTGTGGACTGGCTTGATGAGTAACATTAACGTTAGTATGTAACATTAGCTGCAGTAACGTTACCAGAGGCTGCATTTTCTTTCTTGATAGCATGTCCCTTGCCACACTTTAAAATTCAACATCCTGGTAACTTCACAATTCTCAGTGAGGATCATTCTTGATAGGTAATGTTAAATGTATGAGTACAGACTTAGATTAGACCACGTGCTCAACTTCTTAATTAAGTTATGTTAAGCTAGTGGTTGAGGCTTAAGTTCACTGCAGTTTTTTTGCTGACCGTGCACATTTTAAATTTGCTCTGTGCTTATTAATTAGAAAGTTAAAAAAGTTAAAAGTTAAATCAGCATGGTGCAGTTGGCACTTATTTACAATACATATTCCTCAAATGTCCTCAGTATCTTAATCTCCTGTAAATCCATGTAGAGGAGGTGCATTGCACCGAAAACAGTGTAACATGCAGTTGTTCATTCAAACCAATAACTGCCATTTAAAACAGGATAAAATTATTGATTTGATTGTGAAACTCATTCTTTTTGCATTTAGAGACATCAAGTTTGATTTATACTGAACTAAATATACGTCCAAAGGACCCAAAACAAAATTTTTGATTTCTCTCAATTTGTTTTTTTTTTCTTCATGACCTGCAGGTAATATTTTTAGTTTGAGTCGAATTTGAATTGTGCATGCGCATTGCACACTGTAGTCAGAGCACATGTCAAGTCCTGTAGCTCTCTTTCCGCGTGCTGTCCAAGACGCACCATTTGTTATCGCGGATATCGTTTACGTCCTGGGTGGGTTTTGTCCAAAAAGTAGCAAAGCAGTTGCTGATAATTAAAGTTTTAGTGTTTTGTGTTGTCAAAGAGTGCAAAGAGTAGCCCAATTTAAGCTGGCTAGCTAGCTAGCTTTTGAGGTGGCTAGCTAGCCAGCTTAAATGGGGCGATAGCTGGCATGATTGTAGCTGGCAGTAGCTGGCTACCTAGCTAGCTAGCATTTACCGGTAACGTTATGACCATGAATAATAATACATTTATTTATAACACACTTTTACAAGTATCGGTAAGGTAAGCTAGCCAAAAGCCATCGCTGGGCCAACTGGGCTACATCCAGGGCTAAACAAATATTGCTTAAAGTTAGAGTCAGGAGTTTTTGTCGTTGCAGTTTGTAAACAAAACATTCAAACTAGGCCCCTCCTCTCGGGCTCAACTGTGTAGCCTCCTGCCCCAGACAGCAGCAGTTGTCAAGACCGGAAAGGAAAGGAAATACAGTCCGAGTGAAGCGCTGGAGCCGTGGGCCGATACCCGGCCTGTGGAGAGGCACCTGGCTGCAGGCCTCCGCTGTGAGGTAGCTTTCGGTGCAGGCTCCACTGTCAGGACACCTCTCCTGTCAGGATGGGAAGTCCAGGAAGACAGAAGATTTTTTTTTTTTTTGTGGGGGGGAGTGATTTCACCTACATTTAATTATTCGAGAGAGACCAGCAAGTGAGCATGTATCCCGAGTAGTGGTGAGTTGCTGATTTTTATTATTCACAGAAAGTAAATGCATGGTTTCTTGTATTCTTCGTCAATAAAGGTGCTGTAAAATAGTAACGTTATAGAAGTCATTAATGATGCAAATTACTGAATCTTACATGTCGGTTTGGGTTGTCGTTTTGAAGCTAAGTTAGATAACGTCAAAGTTAACTTTCACCAATGGCAGTTAGCATCAACACCTTAAATTCTCAGGGATTATTAGCTTTTCAGTGCATAACGTCAAGTAATTGCTAGCATAAACAAAACGAATAGTAACTGAAATTGCTGAGAAGTAGCATGCTTCTGCACCATCAGTACTTTTTATTTTTAATACATGAGTATAGGGCTGGGAGATTAATTGAATTTAAATTTCGATTTCGATTTTGGCGTCCCTCAATCATGAAAACAAGATAATCGTAATAAAACGATCATTCTGCCGCACGCCGTGTCTTGTGCGGTAAATGCAGCGAACCCTTCCATCTCCACCTGTGCGCTCCGCTCCGCCCCCGCCCGAAAATGTTCACTTTCAGACACGCCGGTGCGTATTGCCAGTGCGTATTGCCAGTGCGTATTGCCAGTGCGTGTTTGGAAAAAAACGTGTAGAAGAAGACGGTAGAAGATGGCAGATAGGCAGCCTCAGGTCGGGAAGAAAGGTAAAGCGAATTCTGTGATGTCGAAACACTTCGGTTTCGAGGAGTCTGACTCGGAACAAACGAAGATATTGTGCAAGATATGTCACGCGACCGTGTCTGCACCTCAAGGGAACATGACCAATTTATTTAATCATTTAAAGTCCACACACAGAGTAATACATGACCAAGCAGTGAAGGAACAAAAAACTCAAAAATGAAAAGCTCCTCGACTCCTGCCACCGCCACACAGTCCTCAATTAAGGACACACTTTACAGTGCCACCACATATCCACCCAGCTCCCGCAGACATAAAGAAATAACGGATGCCATCACATACATGATGCCAAAGATATGTGCTCTATCAACACCGTTAGCGCCCTGGGGTTCAATAAACTGATTACCACATTGGACAAGCGGTGTGTGTTACCATCACATCACCATCTCAGCAGAATTGCGCTGCCTGCCCTTTATGACAAATGTCGCGGAAAAGTTGCAAGAGAAGTATCAACAGCATTATATTTTGCCGCCACAATGGACCTATGGTCGAGCCGCACCGGGATAGTGTTTATTTTTTATTTTTACATATTATTTAATTCATTTTATTGATATATTTTTCTCTTGTTTATTTTAATTTTTCTTCATTTTCAGTTCAAACTTATCGTGTTAAATGAAATACCAGTTCAAAGTTCAATAAGTGCTTGTTCTCAAATCAATGAATAATCGTCTTTAATAATCATGATTACAATATCAATCAAAATTATCGTGATTATGATTTTTGCCATAATCGAGCAGCCCTACTTGAGTATATTCTGCTTCTAACACAACATACTATATAACCTAAGTGTCTTGTTTTAGCCACTTTCACTTCAGTAACTTTTTGAATGCCAGACTTTAACCCGTAGTGCATTATTTTCGTAGTCATTATTACTTCTTCTACATAAGTAAGGCCTCATTTACACTACCTGGTGCAAGCAGCCATTTAACCTGTAAGCAAAGACAATCTAAGTTTGCAGGCTATATACATTAATTTGAATTGAAGTTCATGTACTATAATTCAAACACATGACACATTTGATATCCTTTTTAGATGCATCATTCAATTATTCCACGTGGTGGAAAGCCTGCAGTGGAACGCTGCACAACATGCTGCAGTCAGTTCCACTGCCCCCTTTGTGATCTTTTTTCCAATTGTACTGCAATTGTCGCTTTAAAGAATATGCCATCCACAAGTTAAGGTCAAACCTGCTGTCTGCAATTTGAAAATAAAGTGTCAAGATAATGCATGATTGGACTCGAAAATTAACATTTGTCGAGCTGTCTAATATGTCTTAGGTGGACATTTTAGAGGAGGGCACTGATGGGATATTTTCTTTTTCTTCTTTTTTGGAGCTTGTGTTTTGAATATTACAACTGATCATTTTGCTTTTATTTTCAGGAAGAAGAGCAGCAGGCTGATGTCTCAGTCAGACCTGCCAATGTGGACACACCAGTGGAAGGGGTAAGCTTTTCCTTAGTATCTATTGGTCAGATACTGTTGGTGCAGCAGCTATGTTACAGACATCTTTCTGTCTTTTCCATAGGACTCGGTTGAAGATCGCATTCTTCATGATTGCAGACATGCAGCAGAGTGTGATGATGTCAACAAACAACTATTGTCTGCCAGAGTGGACCTGCCTGATGTGGACCAGACTGAGGCTGCTCTGCAATATGGAAGGGTGTGGAAAGAAGTGGATGAGCATGAAAAGGAAGCAATCCTGGAGCCCTTGAAGTTCCAATTTTGCAACACTGATGACATGTGGAAATTCTGCAAAGAAATAACTGACCAAAGAAAGTATTTAGCCTATTGTCAATGTCACACAGATGAGTGAGTTTATTGTGTTCGGGAATAAAGGGCTGCAGAACGTTTGATCATGTTGTGACTTGATGTGTTTTTTTTAAATATTTTTCTCATTGATCACTTAATAATTCACTTGGATTATATCAAGAGTTAGGGTAGTATTTAGTGGTACTTAGGTATTCCAGCAGCACAAGAACATAATTGGCATAAAAATAGAACCGAAGTATACATGAAATGTATGGTGGTCAAGAATAAAAATACAGATTAATACAACAGAAAAACAAGTCGAAAAAAATATATAGAAAAAGAGCAGTGCAATAAAGTCAAAATTAAATGATAATGAAAAGGCAGCGAAGTTCTGTATAGTACACAATAAAATGTATAGCCCTATGACATCTTATGAGACGTTTGCTTATAAATATGAGTAATAACCTAAAAGAAAATGTTGTGCACTGAGCAATGTTATTTCTGCCCTCTATTGTTTTCACTGATCAACTATTTGACCTTCTCTTTTCAAGATCCTCAGCTTTATAGTAGGCTGCAAATAGACAATTGAGCCCCAAGTCATATCACCCACAATTTGTTTTTCGTAATGACTAAGTTGTAAAATTACGCAGTGCAGTGTATATTAGCCTACATATATGGCAAACATTAATGTGAAGTGTTTTGAAAAAGACAGAGGCTAATGCATCAATTGTCCAAATCAAAAGCTTTATTTTTTTGCTTTGAATTAATACAGGCTTATGTGTGGCTTTTTGTCCTAGATTTGGACAGAATAAATCAAAATGCCCACATTGGGGCTCATGCACAACATAAAAGGAAAACACAGAACAAAAACGACAAACAACACAAAAGTTTACGATGTAAATAAAAACGATATCTACTATAGACGAGGAATTGATATATATATATTGTTTACTAATTAATGCATTTGTGAGGAAAACAATTCAACCGTAAGTGCATTCACAATTTTATTTTGAAATGTATCCCATACATTTCCTGTCCTGACAGTGGAGGTGGCCTGAGAGTGGAGCCTGAGGTGGGAGCGACCTCACAGTGGAGGTCTGCAGCCAGGACCTCTTAGGGAAGAATTATAACTTTTGATATGACAATTTAATAAAGGAGAGACTACATATTCTACCTGCTTGTGCCAAGTTCGTATTCAATAAAAAAAAATATTGTGCACTGCATCCTCATGTACAGATCAATGCAGAGTTTCTGCGGGTGACTGCAGTTCCCCTGCTGACGAGATTTATGGCCCAGCTGGACAAGTACTCCACGCAGCTACTGAAGATCATCAGAAAGAAGGGAGGGTCAACCAAAGCAAAAACTGCCATGATCCTTGAGTTTCTTGATCAGGTATGATGTATATAATTAACCACCAACAACAGTTAGCATTTAAACCCTTGTCTGATGGGGAAAGGTATCCTTTTTCATTTTTATTTCAGTGATTATGGTTGTAGTCATAATTTGGCAAATGCTGTATCTTTTTAAACTGTTGGTAGAAAGTGTGTGTGTGTGTGTGTGTGTGTGTGTGTGTGTCGAGCAGAAGGCTGAAGGCTGTGTGGGCTTTGCAAATGTGCTTTACACACTAGCAGCAGGTGCCCTTCCTCTGGTGCACACACAGTTGCATTTTGGGGGATTTGGAGGAACTGCTGTCCTTGCCTTGCTGTGGCCTTCTCCCTTGGTGGGGAGCCACTGCCATTGTTGCATTTGTGAAGTGACCAATGCTGATGCTAGCTCTTCCATAAACTGGCGAAATGCTTGTGCAGTACCTTGATTCCAGCTCAAATCCACATTCATCCACAGCACAAATTAATTGAAAGCCATCCAGGATGAGAACATGTCAATGACCACTGGCAGGTCTTGAGAGAGGGCTGTAAAAGGCAGGATTGGCCTGACCTGGTAAAGAGCCATCCAGTCTTCCCTCTTCTAAGAGAGACTGCCAGTGGTCTCTGACATAGATCCTGTATGGTTCTGCTTTTAATTAATTTGTGCTATGGATCCAGTCGTACAAGCACCAACTGTTTGTGGTAGAGCTGGGAATTCAAAAGCTTGCCTATCCTCCACATTGCATAGTAACTTTTTTTCACTGTCCCTGCAGGATGCCGATGCTGATGTCAGAAGGGAGTGTGTCCTCAAATCTCTCATCATCTACCTGGGAGAATGTGTTGAGGACCGGATAAAAGAATACATGGTATGTCCAAATCTGTTCTGTCTCTCCATGATGAGATGCAACTTTACTAATCCTGGGGGAAGCTTGACAGCTCTGCCATTGGATGTGGTGATTAATCAGGTGTGCCTGACTGCAGTTGTTCACTTATACATTTTGTCCTATATTTTAGCTCAGGTGTCCGAGAAAGATCAAGCCGAGCAAGAGCTGGAGAGTACCACCATGGCGGTCTTCGTCTTAAGAGAGAACTCGAGCCTTCTACAACAGCCCAAAGAGATTGGGATCATCACTGATGGTGTGAAAGTTCTCAATGAGTTGCCTTCGGTGGCGGCTGGAGTGGTAATGCTCTTTGGACTCTTTCATGCTCTTAACATGGAATATCCACCTTTGAGGCTCTTCAGAACATCCTGATGGAGCTTGGTTCCAACAAGATGAGCTCCAAGATTCGCAAACTGAATGGTGAACTCCACACTGCACAGTAGTATGTGTGGCATGCGTACACGTGCTTGTGTGTGTTTGCGGCAAGCACAGTGTGTGCACCTGTGCTTGTGTGTATTTCTATTGAGGTAGCCTGTAGTAACCACAAGCTGCTCGCCAGCACTATACGAGGGGGAGAACATCAGTGGCATTTAGTTGTACCTAGCCAAGAGTGCTGTAGCCATTTAGGGCTATGTTATGTTGTTGGGCCTTGAGTGAGTGTTTTGAATTTTGGTTGTTTGAGGGTCAACACTGCTTCCAGAAAGCAATATTTCATTTGATTTCATTTAATTACAGTTCAGATTGGATAGAGCCTGTGTATAGGCCTTATACCACATGGGTGTTTGTCCTGGTTCATTTGCTTGGTAGGCAATCTATTTTTTATCTGACTTGCATTTCTTAAAGATCATTACAGTTTATATCTGTGCTGAAAACATTGCATCAGATTCTAAGTTCAGTTACCATCTTGATAGACTGCCCATTTAAAAAGGAGATTCCAGTAGCCATCTAAAAAGCTTGAGCATGTTGTGGATTCCACACAATTTAATCACCTTTTGCCATATTTTCAACGTAAGGTTTATCCAGGGGTTATTTTTCTCTTCTAATTGAGCTATCAGTCCTTTATTAGCAATAACGGCCTGAAGAGGAAAATTTGGGCTGATTACAGATTCTACTTCCTTCCATCTAGCCCTATACTCACTGTTGCACCAATACAGCAAGGGGGTTAGCTGTGAAGCAAAAAAATAATTTCTTAAACAGGGTAGTGCCATTCCTTTCTCAATTTTAAAATACTGACTCTAATTCTAGGTTTCTTTCCTTGCCATATAAATCTAGAAATCCACTCTCTAAATTGGTTGTCATTTATTTCCACTGGTAAAGTACGAAAAATGTATAACAGTCTAGGGAGGATATTCATTTTAACTGCATTCACCCTTGAACTTAGACCAAGAAAGGGGATAAGATTCCATCGATGGAGGTCAGATTTTATCTTCGAGGATAGAGGGCCATAATTTGCTTGTGATAGCTTTGAGAGGTCTTTAGTCAGCATTATTCCTAAATATTGTAATGATTCAGCTCCCCAATTGAGTTCATATTTGCCTTGCAGGCTCTGTGGTGCAGTAAAATTTAAAGTCATAACCTGTGTCTTTGAAATGTTGAGCTTATACCCTGATAGACTCCCCAAATCAGCCAATAATGTCATCAAGCCTAAAAAAGATTTTTCTGGGTCCTCCAAAAGAACTAAAATGTCATCTGCAAAAAGTATTGTTCTCTGTTCAATCCCTCCCACCTCAATGCCTTTAATAGAGTCACTCTGTCTTAATAGTTGGCCCAGGGGTTCGATAAAAAAATCAAAAAGATGCGTCACTCGACCTCAGAGGGTTGCACAAATATAACTTTAACCTCACAACCTCAGAGCAGACAAAGTCGTGCGCCCCCCCTGTGATCTCTGGCGCAGTTTTGCTGATTTACCCCCTGCCTCATAATTTCTTTGTTTCAAGAAGACACATTTTTTCTGGGTTTCCAGTGAATATATTTTGTCGATTTCACTCTGTATTTTTCTTATTTCCTGTTTCAAATTCAAGTTACTTTTTTTTATTGCTGTCAGCCAATTGCAGTTTTTGAGTTTTATCTGTAGATCCATTAACTTTTGTTCTTTGAGTTTCTTCATATGTGAAGTGATGGAGATAATTTTCCCCCTCAATACGGCTTTCAGCGTGTCCCACAGAATCGCTGGTGATACTTCTCCTGTGTCATTAAGATCAAGATAGTCTCTGATGTCCTCTTTCAACCTCTCCAGTATTTTTATGTCATTGAGTATATGCAAATTCAACTTCCATAAAGTTTTCCTTCCTTTCCTTTCTAGAGCTAGTGTCATAGAGATATGGCTATGATCTGATAGGTCAATTGTTGCAATATTACAGTTTTTAATCGGAAATTTATCAGAGCTGAAAACAAAAAAGTAATCCAACCTGGAGTAAACTGAATGCGGGAAGGAGTAGTGTGTGTAATTCTTGCTAGTAGGGTGTAAATTTCTCCACACATCTACGATGCCCAACTCTCCCATTAGTGCCTTTAGTTTCCTAATCAGAGGCCGATTCTGTGGAGTTGCTCTTGAAGAGTCCAGTGCCGGGTTTAGCTTAATGTTAAAGTCCCCTCCGCATATTATGACCCCCTGTGAGTTAACCATTAGGTCAAAAACCCGTCTATAGAATAGCCAGTCACTTCCCGGTGGGGCATAAACATTCAATAAAGTTATTACAGACCCCTCCATTCTCCCTGAGATCTTAATAAATCTTCTCCCATCATCCACCACCTCTGATATGTGTTCATAAGCAAGTGCACCTGATATAAGAATTGCAACTCCTCTCTTGTGGCCTGACTTAAATGAAGAGGAGAAAACTTTTCTAAAACCCAGTTTTTGCAGTTTTGCATGTTCTGATTGACTCATGTGAGTCTCCTGAAGGAAGGCTATCTGTGCTTTTTCTTTTCTCAATTTTGACAAAATTTTGCTTCTCTTAATTGGATTCAGAACCCCATTCACATTAAAAGAAATTATTTTCACAAGTCCACTTTGAATATTATTATAAATAAAGTGAAATGTTCGCTCATCTCCACTACATAAAAAATAAGCAGTCCCTTCATAACAAAATAACAGTAATACGAAACAGAACAAGAACAGTGGTTATTTCTAACCGGGAACATCAAACACTTTGTCCATACTTCCAAATGTGAGGCTCTTTCACTCCTCAGCCTCGATTCTGAATGATAACCTTTCTTCCCTAACTGGGTTAGAGGGCCCTCCGCTGTCACAACAGCCATGAACAGAAAAAACCCTCTTTAGTGTCTCGACCCAATACAGGGTAATTTAAATCGTTTCATCTCAATTATAGCTTCATCATAGTTTTCAGCTTTTACCTGCTCCAGAATCCGCGTAATCCACGTGTGGATTCACACTTCAGATTAGTCATTATCCTCTTTCTGATCGCGTCTGAATACTTGCAGCTTTTCTTTGTATCCCGGTACTCCACCGGCCCGCGTCTTGCGCTGACCCCTCGCTGGCTGCCATGACCCCCGCTGGATCCTCTCGAGAAGAGACGCCAACTGTACAATAACTTTTACAGGCAATCCCCTGTCCGCCAGGTCCGAAGTTGCCTCCATCACCGTGTTGTAGGTTTTTGTCCCGTCCTCATGGAAGACTCTGAGCCGCGCCGGGTACAAGGTCTGGAACTTTATGTCTTTCTCTTTCAGAGCCCTCCGTGTCTCTGCATATTCCCTTCGCCTGGCCAAGATGTACGGAGCGTAGTCATGGTCGAGGTTGATTTTGCAATTTCTCCAACTGAACCCTTTCTTTTGCCATGCTAGCTTAAGCACTTCTTCTTTCACTCTGAAACTGAGAAATTTAACGAGGATGGACCTGGGCTGTGCACCTGTCGGGGGCTGCGGTGCTAATGCTCAGTGAGCTCTTTCTATCTGTAAATCCTTCGTGTCCGGTATTTCGAGGTTCTCTTTAAGCAGCCTCTCCACGAAAGGGATCATTGCTCTGGGCCCATCCTCTGCCCCTTCGGGTACTCCATATATCCTCACATTTTCTCTCTGTGCGCAACCCTCTTGGTCTGCCAACTTAGACTGGAGCTGCTCCTGTAGCTTTAGCATTTCTGCTAATACCTCTTCCGCGTTTTGTAGTCTTTCTTCGTTTTCCACAATTCTTGCTCGGCCTCATCCAGCCTCGCATTAGTCTTTGTGATTTCCCCTTTGATGTCTTCCAACTGTTTCTTATTGTCTTGTCTGAAGTCGCATAACTCTCTGAGAATCAGGGTCAGGTTCGCCGGCTCCTCTCCACCTCCCATGTTGTCGCTGTCATGGCTAGCCGAGGGGGAGCTAACCTTAGCCTCATCATGTTGCTGCCCCTTAATGTTTTTGTCAGTGTCCAGAGCGGGTTTTCTACCCTTTAACTTAGACGTCATCCTCGCCCCTCTACTTCGTATATTCAACGTGAACTAATACTAATTATATTTCGACTTCTGGGCAAATTTCTACTTTGTTTGTCGAGAGCGTTTTCACTACACTGCCATCTTGTTGGCGACCCGGAAGTCCCCTCTTGAAATCCATTTTCTAACCACAATATGTCCCACTACTACTACTGCATGTCATATGCATGTGGACCACATCCCTCCTACGCTTCTAATTTATAGCCTCTACTGTCAAGTTTGCAGGATAAAAGTGTCACCGATTGATTAAATCAACGGTAGCTAGTTCATCTTCACTCATGTTGCTGGCTAACTAAAAGTCAAGATCAATGTTTATTTCATACGGAAAAGTGTCTTAATATTAAAACAGTATATAACATCCTTCTCATAATTCAATCTTTCTCCTCCTCTTTACAGACTGGAGCACAGAATGATGAATCCCCCGATCATTCTCAAAGTAATCCTGGGTGACAACAGCAGCCATAGGCTGACTTTCCAAAACGGACTTCCTGGATCTGTTAATGAACTTGTTAGTGAGGTACAAAGACAATGTGGCCTTAACTCAAACTTCAGACTTCAATTCATGGATGCGCTATTTGGAAATGAGTTTATGAACCTCACTTCAGTAGATGAAGTACAGAATAGGGGGACCATCAGAGTAATTCCCATGACAGAAACCTCACCTCTGCAGTGTGCCAATAGCCCTTCCACTTCAGTTCCTGCTCTGCACCAGCACGTTCTTGAAGAATCCTCGTCCCTGTCTAGTGGGTGTGTTGACACTGACATACTCTCTTCACAGGAGTCAGAGTCATCCAGCTCAAGGTCATTTTGGCCCAGTGTCTTCCATGTTCCTCAGTTTAGCTATGATGCCGAACTCAAACTTGAGCAGGGCAATGCAGCGTACAGAGAAAAGGGTACATTGCTTACTCCAGATCCAAAACTGAAGTTAAACATTTTAGAGAGTCACTGATAAACAGTTAAACTTGGTTGGAGAGGCCCTCATCTCAAAGCATCCCTGTCTGACTGAGAAAGGCTCCCTCACTGGAAATGCTGGATGGAGCTTAAAAAATAAACTTGCAATCTAACGCACTCACTTGAGAAAGCTGAGGTGTTGTGAGGTGATGGTAAACTCTCTCAAGCACAAACCAGAGGGTAAATCAAGTGCTGCTTTTGGCATCAAAAAACCAAGGCGATCTGAAGTGAACTACTGCCCCCGCATCCTACCGGAGAATCTGATTTGAGCCTTGAGCGTGTAAGAGTGGAACTTCTTTCAGATGTAAAGAAAAGGAACAACCGGGAGATGGTGAGGATGAAAATGGAAAAGACATTTGCATATAGGAGATATGAATTGGTTTGTGACGCACCAATTATACAAGACTTCCACAACTCAGGTGACGTCATGCTACATTTGCATATCTAATAAGCACCGTGAAGCTGGGCTACGCTACTCCCCATGTAACTTCTCTGTCCCACTCAGGGGAGGAGCAAAGGAGGAGCACACAGTGATATATACAAAAAAAAAAGAACGGTTCCCAGCTGCGACTCGGTTCCCATCGTTCATGTTAACGAGCCGTTCAATAGAATCGGTTCGTTCGTGAATTTCACAACACTACAGCAGGCATTCCTCATCCTCCTCCTCTCCCAACCGGCCACACTTTAGTTCAGCTCTGTAGTCCTTTTGAGTAGTTTAGTTTCTTTTGAGTAGTAAGGGTGGACTGCCAGTTTTGTTAACATTGTTTTTCCTGTTTATTCAGTTAGGGAGGCAAGTCTTGTGTCATTAGTTTTTTCTTAATGTTGGTTAGGTAACGTTTATTATTTCCTAGACAGGACCCTTTTGTTTGTTATTTTGGCCTTGGTCCACCTTAAAGCCTATAGCTCAGTTTATATATATCGTTATCTATTTTTGTCACTTCAACTATTTTTGTTTTTAGTATTCAACCAAATCATTGTTTGTGGTCACTTGGGACTTGGGGAAGATGGGGTTTTTTCATGTTGTGTCCTAGGCCCCCTAGACTGGGGCATAACAATGACGTGCGGCAGGTCAGCTGCACCAGACCTTATGGTGTGTTCAAGTCAGCTGTTAGCCAAAAACTAAAGAAAGAATTGAGAACGAGGAAGAGGCGTTCTTTCCACAGCTGTAGGTAGCTACTGCCATTATTGTATGACAGTCTGAGATGCAAAGAACATTGTCCATTGTAAACTTTGTGCGACCAGCAAAAAGCTTCTGCGAACAATTCTAGATTGAATTTATTGAAGCATCTGCTGAGGCAGCACAGCAACGTGAAACTTATGGAAATAAGCTCCGGCCGCTACTGCCGGTGATGCTTGGGCTCGTGGGGAGAGAGTGTAGTTAGGCTAAGCAACGTGCTATAAAATCATTCAGTACATTTACATGCACAGCTTAGTCGGATTACAGCCATAGTTTGACTATGCTACTCAGTCGGACAACTTCAATTGTCCAAGTATACATGCAGGTGAGAAAATCGAATTACTGGCTGATGCATGTCACACCCCGGTACGATAGGTGGCGCTGTACCCATTTCAACTAGTGGTAACAGAGCTACCTCCGGCTGGCAGCTTTACATCATCAGCAACAACAAACTGTGCATCGGCATTCGAGAAAGATGGCGTACGAAGAGGAAGACAAAGCTACATCTTTGTTCATTTTGTATATGGTGTACATGATAATTACCCAAAGTAGATGCACAATGGCGCTCTTGCTTGCGGAGATTTCGGAGGAAAGACGCCACCGCCTTCCTTCTACTTCCAGCTCACGGCCCCGGGAAAGAAATCTCGCGCCTGCGCAGAACGCAAAAATCAGATCTGATCCGATGGAACGTAAACATGCTGGAGTAATGCAACTATCAATCGAATAATCTAGGTGTATTAATCAGACATCATGAGAAATCCGATCCGGTCCAATTTAAGTCAGACTAAGGTCTATACATGCATCTTAAAAATTTTAGGCCTATATGTTCTGTAAAAACCATAGTCCCTGCTGCTGTTATGGATATGATATTATTTAAAAAGTCGGGAGAGACTGCTTTGTATGGGCGGTGTGGGGGGGTCGTCCTTATGGTAAAGGTTTTGGCACGTTATAAATTAATTTCTTGTGAATGGTTGTGACACTGACACGGGTTTTATATGTAAAGGCCTTTTGGTGGTCGCACTGCGCTCCTCATAACTCAACAGACAGGCAGACAAGCGCTCTGCGGGTCAACACCAGGCGCTCTATAGGTGGTAACTATGACAACGGCTTCTGTGTACTACTGGGCACGATCCCGTGAAACTGTCGCGGTCGCTCTCGTGTCACGCACACACCCGCCCGCTATCAGAGTTGAAGTGTCTTGAACTTATTCCTACAGTTCATGAATAGACAGAGACTGATCTGGCTGTTTGATCTGAGTTTCCTGAATAATATAACTGTTTCTTTAATAGTTAGGCTACCAGGTCTTAAACAGGCAACCACCTTTGTCTCCTATCTCTCTATAAAAGCAAGGAACTTCTGTCTGTCTGTGTGTATGTGTGTGTGTGTGTGTGTGTGTGTGTGTGTGTGTGAAATATCTCTGCGGATCAGGATCAGACTGACCTGAGAGTTTCAACATGGCTGCTGCTTGGTTCAAGGGTGTGCCATGCGGATTTGTTTGGATTACAATGATACCGTTAATGAATTATTTCATAAATGCTTTATACACTCTGGAGCATAGTCTATCAGAGCCCCCACAGTGACATGCGCATTAGAGCCAGGCACTGCAGAGCTCAGGACTACGACACACATTAACAAACAAGCGGCACAGTTGCCAAGTCCGCTTATTATAAGCGACTTTGGGCTTGTTTTTCTGTCAAGTTGCTTATAAATATTGGTAGTCGCGGGTTGCGGGTTTTTTGGGCTTGTTGTTAAAGTGTTGTTGCTTATTTGGGCTTGCTTCCAGTTCCATGAGTTGTCAAGCAGATATATTCGATATGTTATTTAAACGCAGGATAGTTTGTTTTCTTCCTGGATCTGTCATCCGCTCCAAATGGGAGTGGGCGGAGCCGAGGGATTGCGTTCCTCATACACACAGGTCACCATGGCAACAACAGAGCTTCCCCTGCATACTGCTTCTGATTGGCTCTGACCCTGATTGCCACAAATGCTAGCCGATCAGAGGTAGAGTAGGTCGGTCTGTTTTCTTACCGGCAACAGTCGAGTGACAGACATTTAAAGGCAATTCGCGGGACTGAGGATATGATGATCTTCTCAACAAACAATGGCAGGAACAAAGTGGGCGAAATACGGGAAAAGGTACAACAAAGACTGGGAGAAAGAGACCGGTATAAAAGAATGGATTCAGCCCGTGGTGGGGGACGATACAAAAGCCTTGTGTCGTACATGTAAGTGCGAAATAAGAGCGCATCATGCCGACTTAAAACAGCATGCCAACACAGTTAAACATAAAAAAAACACAGCGCCATTCTCATCAATGAGGCTCACTGACGTCGGGTTCAGAGTTTCCAAATACAGCGACTCAAGACGGAAAAGTGAGCTTAAGGTGGCTACCTATATTGCCTGTCACACATCAGTGAAAGCTGTAGACCATCATTTGCTCAACCTGCGACAAAGATGTCAAAATACACCGGACAAAGTGCACCTCATTAATCAACAATGTAATAGCTCCCTGTATGTTTAGAGAGCTTCAGGGGGACATAGGGGGTGCTGATTACTCCCTCGTCATTGATGAAAGCACAGATGTTGCATCTGTGAAGCAGCTGTGTATCGTCATCCGCTACTTCAGTATAAAACTGAACAAAGTTGTGTCCACTTTTTTAGGCCTGATTAATTTGGAGGGTGAGACGGCAGAGGCTATTGCCTCCACTCTGACCTCATTTATACAGAGTATTGGGCTGGACATTAAAAAGTGCATCGGGCTGGGGACGGATGGCTGCAGTGTCATGGTGGGGAGGAGGAATTCGGTGTACACTCACCTTCTCCAGAAAATCCCAACTCTCCAGCTGCTCAAGTGTGTGTGCCATTCCATACAGCTGTGTGTAAGCAAGGCAGTCGAGACACTCCCACGCAACCTTGAATACTTGGTTTCACACTCTCACAACTGGTTCTCCCACAGTGCTCTTCGCCGCCGCGAGTATGCAAAGATCTACAGCCTCATCAATCCTGGTGAAATCCCTTTGATGCTTGTACAGATGTCAGGTACACGGTGGCTTTCCATCCATGACTGTTGTTTACGCATACTCAATCAGTGGGATGAACTGAAGCTTCACTTTCAGCTAACCAAAGACAACCAGAGATGTTATGATGCTGAAATCCTGCACCAGATGTACAGTGATCCTGTTAACAAACTGTACATGCTGTTTGTGATGCCATTTCTTCAAGAGTTCAACAGGATCAACAAGCTGTTCCAGCAGGACAGGGGCAATCCATTCAAACTGCTGGAATGTCTGCTTCTTTTCTTTCGCTCCCTCCTCTCAAGAGTGGTGAGGCCTGGAATGATCCCCACATCAGATGAACAACTGCTTGCGATCGACATAACGGACCCCAGTGTTTTGTTGCCAGTGGGTGCAGTGAATTATGGGGTCACATTCATGATGGCATTGGATGGGGCAAGAATGGAGAGCACAGCTGAGAGAAATATGAAGAGCAGGTGCCGTGACTTCTTGGTTGAAGCTTGCAAACAAGTTCAACAAAGACTTCCAGCCAACATCCAGATATGGAAATCTATGACTGTGTTCAGTCCAACCGTCATTCTGTCACAAACAAAACCACAGCTCACATCAGTCTCAATGCTGAAGCTCTACTCTGGTGATCTTGCAGCTCTAGAAACACAGTATCAGGCTGTTACATACCACCCATGGACAAACAAGGAAGATAGCCAGGCAGAGGCGTTTTGGGTTGAAGTGCTCAATTACAAAGACAGCAGTGGAGACCAAATGTTCAAAGAACTTGCCCTCTTTGCTCTGTCATTGCTTGCGATGCCTTTGAGCAATGCTGATGTCGAACGAGTGTTCTCACAGATGAGCGTAGTCAAGTCCAAACTGAGGAACAGAATGGGACAAGAAACTCTTAGCAGCATACTCCACATCAAGTATGGACTGAGAAGGCAAGGCATATGCTGCAAGGACTTTGCCCCAAGCCAGGAGATGCTTCAGCGTTTTAACAGGGACATGTACTCTGTGAGTGGAGCATCAGAGAGCAGGGAGGCAGATGCAGATGAAGACAGTGAAGACGAATATTTTAATTGAGGTAAGCACTGTTACTGTATCTTTTTTTATTAGTACTAGGATATGATGCTAAGCACAGAAGTAGATTTTTTGGTAAATGTTGATAATCCTCAAATTACTGTAACATTGAATGGGATAATGGGATTTAGGGGCTCTTCAGTATCCATCTTCTTAGTGGCTGAAGAATAATTTTATCTCTCATTTTCTTCTCACCTTTTATTTCTGCAGCACAAGAAGTAAAAACTTCCCCCAAGACATCACTACAAGGCCAGGTTCAACAGAGAGTGAAACTGCCTACTCTGAGAAGGAAACTGCCTACTCTCTGGGTTCTTAACCTGTGACTGTGACGTCTTATGCTCTTTTTTTTAAGACCTACATTTTTATTGAGTTTTCACATGCAAATAGGCAAAACAAAACAGCAAACAAAGTATAAGTTACAGTAACAATAACACTAACAAGCTGTCTGGAGATGTTCTACCATTCAGTCCTCTGTTCCATTTAGCATTAGTTGGTGCGATGTCTCATGTAAATGTTCCATTTTCCCTGTTCTTTTCAAATATGTTTGTATTTGGATTTTTAGTTCTGCTTCCAATTTTGCTTTTATATAAAGTGTTGATTCCCCCCTGCTCTCACTCAAAGCTCGAAGGAAGCAGAGATGGGCCAAGACTCCTTCTGTTTGTATGAATCTATAATAAGACGTCTTATGCCAAAAACATTTGTTCTATTTCTCTGTGATTTCTCTGTCCACACTCTCTTCAACTGACAAAGAGGATAGTTCACATTTTACACAAAGTTGTTCTTGTTACATGTGTTTTTATTATTCATACATGGTTTCATTATTATAAATACAATGATACAACGCAATACATTTCTGGATTTTTTTTTTATAACCACGACCAGAGAAGTCGCTTGTTTTGGGCTTGTTTTTATGGGCCCGCTTGCTTGTTTTTCTCGCGAGATCTGGCAACACTGACAAGCGGATGTATACCTGCGGCAGCGCAAGCTGGATCGGGAGTTAGACGGCGGTTCGGTCCCATTCTGTTCTGTGCATCTAAACTGACTGTTGTGGATTAATGAGACCAAACGAGACCGGACCGTGTCTGTTCGGGTCTGAGGAGAGCGGATTTATACCT
>CAEMYA010000160.1:693687-711805 GCA_903131615.1 Diplodus sargus
ATAACAAACCTAAATATCCCCGACGTTCCACCTTCAAACAGCCTCATTTGGCCATCAGTGAAAATGCTTCTTAACCTCTCACTTTTCTATAGGAACACATATTTCCTACGGGCACTGCACTAGTTGATTAAAAATAATCTATTAACTTCAACTGAATACATTTTAAAATTAGTAGTTATATAACTTAGTTATAGACTGAATTATTTCATGTTGCATGTTGCACATTGGGAAAAAAATCTAATCAGGAAAAATGTGATCATAACCTACCTGGTATCCTTTGCTGCTGAGGTAAATAAAGGCCCGGGCCATTATTTGAGGCAGGGGTGCCGCCAGGGGGGGAAAGGTTAGGACAATTCCACTGACAGGAGGCACTTTGAGACATGGGCAACCTATACAAGGGCCCAACTAGATTTTTTTTCATGGGGCCCAAAATCCCTGGCAGCGCCCCTGATTTGAGGAAACAGTTATCAGTTAACGCATATACTAGTTTGATGTTTTCAGGGCATAATAGACTTGAGGTTTAGGGCAAGTGTTTTATTTCCTCTCATATGACTCTTTTTGTGAATGTGCACTCTGCAGGCAGAAGACGAAGGCCTGCACCAAGGAGCCATTGTGGAGACCACGCTGGGAATATGTGTTGTGAAACACAGAGATGCCACTGATAGACCAGAGGACATTGGGATTGTCCTGGAGGGCCAGGTGGTACTGCATGATCTGGACAATGTTGCCTTAGCTGTTGCAATGCTGCCTAATGTATGCCTTAAACCTCAACTATCCTGTAGTACTGTAGTAAGTACTCTTTCGAAGTGCTCCAGAAGGTTGTGATGGAGCTGGTGATGGAGCTGGACGGCAACACACTGTCAAAGAAAGCCCAGGCTCTCAAAAACAGACTCCAACAGTGAGCTGTTGCCATTTAATTGCAAGATGGATCCAACAGAGTCTCCTCATCTTCTTTTGGAATATGGACCATTGCTGCTTTTTCATTGGACTGGACTTTTGACACTTACGCATTTCAAGTGTAGTGTATTGTTTTCAGCAGATTTTTTTCTCAGGGTCAGGTGTTGCAAAATGTACCTTTTTCATTTGTGTGTCAGCATTTGTCAGATGTGTGTTGAATAGAGCTCCAACAGTTTCCCCTATTTTCAAATTTTGAGGTGATTTTTGTTTTTTGCACATTCTTAACTTAAATGTAGTAGTGGTGGGAAAGCAAGCCATTGCTTTTAAATTTATTACACTTTATTTTCAAAACCCTTGCAGTTAAGGGAGAAAATTAATTTTTCAAGCACTGGATCTACATTTTCCAGGACAATAATGGATTTCTTACATTTGTTCTTTTATTTTGTTGAAAAATTGTAAATGTAGTAAATGTTTTTTGCACATATTTTGAAGGACATTCCTGCATTAATCTGGCCATTGTATTATTCTCTTAATGCTGGTTTGAAGTAATTCAGAAGGTGTTTTAAGGACCAGCAGTGTTGCCTCAGGTTGTAGCAGTCATGAATGTTTACTACACACTCTTGATAACTAGGGTACCAAGTGTTTCTTGTGAAAGAAAAGGGTGGTTTGTTCTAATTTGAGATTTGTTTGTGTATGTATGCATATGTGTATACATTGCACTGAACCTACTGTTCTATGACAATACAGTTTTAAACTAAATGTTTTTGTTTTGCCTTATTTGTTTTGAAAATGTTACAGGAGTAAATGCTGTAGGTAAGAGATTCAGTAGAAATCAGCATACATGAATAATTTTAGCATGTTGAATTTATACACAAAGTAGGTAGGGTCTTTATGAGACTAACTTGAGCAGGAAAAGTTGAGTTAACAGAACAACACCACAAATACTTTACATAAAAATCTCATGCTGCTTTAATACATAAGAATTGAATACAGTAAACATGATAAGGAAACTTTAAATTAAACCCAAAAAATTATGTTGGGTCGTCACAGAATAATAAAAACTTTGAATTAACATGATAAAATCATGTTGGTTTTACAAAATAAGAATTCAGTATATTAAATAGAAATTAATCATTTTAACTAAACATAAATAAAATATGTGCAACCGACCAATTTTTTATGTTAATTCAACAGACTTTTTCTTCAGTGTATGTCATTTATGTTTGCTTATATTTTTTGGATGTTTGTGTGAAATATATATCTTTTATCTGCCCATAGAGCAATCCTTGTTTTTCTAACCTTAAAATATCTGGTTGAGATCTAGCCAAGTCAATTTTATTTATATCAAACCAAATCATAGTTTAGAGTGAGTGAGTATATTCACAAGTCTTGGCAACAAAGAAGTCATTGGGGGAATCAACCTTCAAAACTATAAATAATTAGTCATAAAGTATTATTTGGGTGAATCCAATGAATGAAAGTATTATTAGGGTGAAATCAACTTATAAACTATAAATAATGAAACAGAAAGGAGTGTTTCGGTGGAATCAACCTTTAAAACTTATGTGTAATGAGTCAACTAGTATTATATGGGAGAAATAAACCATCAAAACTAGGGTTCTGAAAATGCGGTCCGGAAAGTGCAGCCACCTCTACAATAGGGGGCTCTGTGGTGAAAAGAAACTTTGGGTTGGCTGCAGTTGTGAGACATCACCACTTGGAGGTGGGTATGCCCAGCTTGTCGCGCGACTCCGACCCCGCGCACCACAGAGCCCACGGAAGTTGGCCCCAAAGGATGACGGGCTCGGGGCAAAAGTGAGGACACAGGCCAATGTCTGAGCCGTGGTATTTGCTGTAATGGGAAGTACACTGGAAGTGCAAAAGGCTGAATGTGTGGCGATTTGGATTTGTTGTAATAAGCCACGCCCACATTGACCAGTCATGACCACCTTCAAGAGATGGCCTCAGGATTGGCCCTACCAACAAACCTCAAACTGACCAAATTTCGTCAAAATCGGTGCAGCCGTTCAAGAGATATAAACTTCCTATATTTTTAGTGCCCCCTAGTGGCCAACATTTGCCAAATTCGGCCCCAAGCAGCCGCTTAGTTCACTTATGCCTCGGGCCAGCCCTGTATTTTGGTCAACCTGTGAATGCATTTTAAGGCCTTGGACTGCTTTTAATTCAGTTCATATACAATTAACAGTTGAACTATATGAATGTTGGCCATGTTGTGAAAATGTCACAGGTATTTGGACGAATTATGTAAGTAAACCAGATATAATGGTTGACAATATCTCCACACTTTGTTCTCTTTTAGATTTGGATTGCAGCTGTAATATGTTTTATTTCCTAAAAGTTGGAGTCATCAGTGCAAAGATATTGCATTCTTCCTCTTCTCATAAGATGGTTGTACATGCAACTGGAAAAAAGACTCACCGAAAATATAAAAACTATTTCAAAACTTCTCTTCAATGAATCATAATGCACCTTTCCCCACTTGCATGTGTGCATTGCAGAAGACAAAGTGACCTTTGAAGATCATTTTATGCCCTCTCTCATTAACACTTCATACAGAGGAAAAATACTGGACAGGAGGAGGATAGAGGGATGTGACAACCCACAAATTTTCCAGGCCAATTTTTTTTTTGGTCTTTATTGACAGATATTGAAAGATAACAGGAAACAGGATGATAGAGAGAGGGAAAGTGAAATACAGCAAGGGGCCCCAGGCCGGGACTCAAACCTGGGGCCGCCGCAGTGAGGACAAAGCCTCTGTACATGGAACGTCTGCTCTACCAACTGAGTTAATCAGTGCCCCTCTGATTAACCTTTGAAACTTTTAAATAATTTTGCCCCTGTACTTTTCCTTATTTGCAAGCCGACTACATCACATTGTGTTCCATGCAGAGGCCATGGCAAAATATAAGCTGTAAAAAGTCTGCTTGAGAAGAACTACTGAAAGGCTTCAGGAAAGGTAACCAGAACGTTTTGCAAACAATAAAAACATGAAAGGTGTTGTGGAATTCAGGAGAGATGAAGACGACTCAGAGACACCGATGACTTACGCTGAGATAGTTTATAGAACATGGCCATGGAGTGTTGCTATGATAATCCTAATGAGTCTTCCCAAGTGTCCAAATTATATATTACAGCTTCGAGAGGCAATGCTTCCATATATGGTTATCTGTTTAATAGCAACAAGTAACATAGCAAGGGGGTGATGCAGAATCTCTCCCCTGTAGCCACAGGACTAAGTGGTCAAATAGGTCAGAGACACTTGGTCTGGTTTACGTAAACAGTTAGCTTAGTCTTGGTTTGGTTCGTCAGATATCTGTTCTGTAGACATATCCAAAGTAGCTTTGAGTATCGAGGTTGCAGCGACTATGACTATTATTATCCAGACTTTGACGTCTGTGCAAGTCACGTATAACCTACTATAGATTGGAGACAGAGTGACCTTGGAAAAGCATAAAATTCTCCCACAAAAGAACCTCACAAATGGAGAGTGTTTTCTTGTCTAAAAAATACTAGTGTTTCACCAAGAGACAGCACATGAACCGTGTTATTGTTTTTGCATTCAAAACATTTCTTTTCAAATAACTGTTGCTTTTCCCATTGGTCCCATAGGTGGTCTTAACAATGACTATTATTATTTTTTTCTTTAAACATCATGTTGACAAGGAATATGAAAATGAGCACACACAACATACCTATCCTTGAGACCATATAACAACAGAGTCAAGAGTCAGCTGAGCATGCCCCCTCTTCTTGCCGGACCGAGATGTGACGGTCATCGTTAGTTATAGTCATAACTTTCAATCTATTTCAATTCTATTCTCTTCTATTACAAGGGCTTACAATGTCATGAGGAAGACTCCACTCCCTCCCAATCTCACCCAGCAGCTGCAAGCAGGACAGCAGAACCCAATGGTGCTGGGGATGTCACATTAACTCTGAACCTGAAAAATGGACAAGGAGCATTCCATGAAGCTGCTGCACAGATTTCTGCTTATACGTGGTAACGGGGGCTCTGCTGAATGTTGGGCCTCGCTTTACACGAAGCCCGGTTAAGGAGTGTTTAACAACAATCAAAAGGGGATTTAGGTTAAATTTGGCTATCAATAATAATTCATAATTATTTGGAATAATTATTAATTATGATAAATAATATGATCCAATTTGCATTAGATCACCTCTGGGCACCACCCTTGAAGAAGGGAAAAGATAGCAATTTCACTAAATCAGTCTCATAAAAATGTACTGAACGGTTTATAACTCTGGTTAATAATTAACTTAATAACTACAACCAAATTTACCATAACAGCTAGTAATGGTTGAAGGATTTTGGAGTTCTTGACAGTGTAGAGGTTGGCAACATTCACTCTTGTACAACATTAAATGGACAGCAAGAAGGTTCAAAGTCTTTTATTTAACACAAAGATGGAAACACACAATCTAACTAACATGTACTATATACGTGTGTGTGTGTGTGTGTGTGTGTGTGTGTGTGTGTGTGTGTGTGTGTGTGTGTGTGTGTGTGTGTGTGCCTGGCAGAACAAAGAAACAATGGCAGTCATTGATATCACATGTGGGTGTGATATGCTCTAGGCTCAAGGAACATGTGTGTGTCCCTGTGTGTGTGTGTGCGTTTGTGTGTGCATGACGAAATGCCAGGTTATAGAAGATGGTTAGTTGCATGCAGAGACTCTGAGTCTGTGTGAAACATAATTCGACTGATGTCGAATTTGCCGTCTAGGAAAGTAAACTTCCAATAACTTGACTTAAGGTCACGATAACACCAAAACATTGAACAACACATAAATTGAACACATTACATCAACCAGAGTTTAACGTCCTGTGCTTAGCCGTGCTATGGTTTGCTATCTAAGCCCAGTTCAACGTTACCAGTCTTTGAAGAGAAGGTGCTGGTGGTTGCAGGAGAAGGTTGGGGCTCCAATGTTGAACAAAGCTGTTCTTTCTGCGCAAGGTTTGATGAAAGTCGGCAGAGGAGGAAACTGGTCGCTCCTTTCTTTTGCAAGGATAGCAGCTCGGTGCTATCCTGCTTGGTGTTCCTCAGATCCTCAGATTGGCAGGACCTTGTGTCGCTGCAGTGAGGAGAAGTTCTTTGGGCCTGCTGCCAATGCAGCTCGTAGCTCTCCACAGCTTGTTGGGCCCAGAAGATGGGATCTTGAAGGCAGGCAGCCCCGTGGGGGGAGGTGGAGAGGAGCCCTTGAAGATCCGAAGTTGAAGGAGTAGAGGGCGTTGAGTCAGAGAGAGAACAATGTATGCTCTGGGGTATTGACTACCTGATCAGCAGGGGGTCTGTCACCCTGACCAATAGAAGCGCAAAGCTGAATTTTGCACCTAGGTGTGAAGAAAGGGGAATTCTGGGACATTGAGTTCAGTTAAGAGTCCATTTTGAAATCCACAATGAATGACTTCATCTGTGGGTCCCAACATGAATGTGCGCTTAACACAATCTCTTGTGCACCTGGCAAAAGAGGAAGCATTTAGAACCCTGGCCATTGCGAATAGGGCAATGAGGGCAATACAATTAATACTCAATGGAAATAATGATAGCCAACTTAAATTCCCATGTATTTCCTATACAGGGAGAAAAAAGTTTAAAAAAAAAAGAAAAGAAAAGAAAAATAAAACTCCTGCCATCCACAGAGGTAAAGAGAAAACTCAGCAGGGCAATATAATCAGTACTTGAAAACTCAATGTATCTAAAATGCACAGCTCGTTTAAAGGGAAAATGGTGTAGGAGACAATACCTTGATAGTGATGTGATAATTAATTTACTGGCAATCAATTATATTTATAGACGGGGCACCACCTCCGACATTTGATTTCTAAGACTAGCTCAGAGGGAATTAGTCAAAATATCAACTGTCCAAGTTTGGTAGACAGGAACATTTATCAATTTAATCAGTCTGTTAAATTTCAAATTAATATTTGATCTCCTATTCTGAAGCAGTGAATTCTTTCCACGATCCCATCGATTTCCCACTTCAAATTAAACGTGCACAGACAACGACATAAGATTAAATATATTTGTTAACTAAATAAATGCAGATTAAATGACATGAGATAATGATTAAAACAGGTGACAAAGTCACAGAAAATGTAACAACTGAAATGAATTATTGATTGGATGGATTCCAGACAATGGTGGATTTTAACGTATGCAATGTTAATTCACTACGGGATTAATTTATAACGAGATTGTATGAGAGATGTCTTTGAATTCACGATATATATATTCGAAGCTTTCACAAACACCAACTCTGATTTCATTCACGTGTGACTCTTGTCGTGTGTGGAGGTTTTAAGCCTACTTTGTTGAAGAGAAGATGTCCCAAAACTCGGATTCTCTCAGTCAGCTCCGTCCCGGCCAGGATGCAGATGTAGAGGCGGTCTGGCCGCTGGTTGATGACAAGGCGGTTTTCCCGATGACGCCGTTTTACCGGCACAGCGGCTTCGGAACTGCCGGAAATCGATGCCATCTCAGGTTGAACGTTGTATGCCCAGCGAAGTGTCTCGCTAGAGAGCGTTGGAGGCGGTCCGGGCGCGGTTGACTGACAATTCTTCTGGCTGCAGGCTATCTTTCTTCATGGCTTCTTGAGCAGCTGAACTGCACCGACTTTGTAGTAGTTAAGCACTTACCAGAGTCTCGGTAGAATTGGTGATTATGGAGCTCCGAATATACATTAACTTGACTTCTTGCGCACAAAACTGGGAAAGAAACGCCAGCCGGACGAACTTTTCCTCTTACTAAGTACAAGAAAACAAAAATGACTTATTCGGCTTGAATACGATACATTAACGATCTAGAATAATACAAAAAGAATAAATTTCGTTCTTGCTTAGATTTCAAAGAAAGATCTTTTCAAAATAAAAGCGCGTCTCACTTGAAGAGCAGTCTTTACAAGTGTCTAAGATCTCCGGAGATTTCTAAGTCTCGGAGCCTCAAAAATCTAGCAAAGTACGAAAGTAAAATGAAAGTTAAGAAGTTACGCAAAAATTAAGTAAGGTGGTAAAACGAGGAGTGAAAAAGTAAGCGAAGAGAGGTTTTAAAAGTTTAAAAAGAGAGTGAGCGGCAGGACGCGTGAGCTTTTATGTTTTAACCGAGGGCGGAACCGGGGACGGCCTGGTCACGTCGCTTCCTCCGGTGACGTCACAGCTCATGTTACCGACTTCTTACTTATTGAATCAAACTAAGGGTTTGATACGTTTTCGAAATCGGCTTGACTATATGCTGAAATCCACCATGGTCTCACATTAACATTCGTTATAAGAATATACAATATACAGAAACACAATTGAAATGGCCTAGTATGCAAAAGAGAAATGATTGGTTATACTACAACACAAACACAGGCACACACGTCTCAGAGGCACTGATGGCTTAAACATGTTTCATACATTGACAACTTATATCTCATAGACCTGTATTAAAGTAAAAATAGAAAGTCTAAATACTTAGAATAGATCACATTCCGTTAGTATTGGCCTTTGAAGATTGTACCAAAACTTACCAGGAGGTGGCACTGTGGCTCCATCAAGAACTCAGACATTAAAAATCAAAAATTGGGGTTAGAGTTAGGATCACATCTAGAAAATAAGAAACATATCAAAGTGTAGGTCTGTTCCTGCTGATGAAGAATATATTATGAAAGAAAGGTTGAGACTAAGGCTTGGCATATTTTTGGATTAGGACAAGATCAGGACTCTCTTCACTTTTCTGTTGGTATAGAAATATTTACGGCCTCCTTTTACGGCCTCTGATTTCACGGCAGCATGGGGAAGCCAGATGCTGATAGTTATCCTTAATACATAGCTCTTATCGCCTGACGGGAAGTCCGGTAAAAACATATTTAGTCCACAGATTTTTGTTTGTAAGCCCCTAGTTAAAACATAATAGGTGATTGAACGTCATGGGTTTGAGAGTTAATAGAAGGGGGAAGGAGGCACTGGGTGCTGGGTTGAGTGCCGTAACATATGGGATGACATCTTAATGATACATTCAAAGAGTGGGCCCGGCCATTTGGTGACAAGCTGGTTAAAACAAACAATAAAACCTGATGTTGTCCAGTGACTGAATTGACTTTGAATTGTAAACAGTCCGTGGAAGAAAAGACAGGTACTGATGTAATCCAGATGTTGAATGAGACCTTTCCGAGCCTTATTGTCCAGAGTCTTTACAACAGGCTCTATTAAGGTCAGAGAATGGGGAGAGGGTGATATAAGGGTCAGGCCTCCCTCAAGGAGGAGAAATCAGGAGATTATCTGGTGGCTCCACTCGAGACTCAGCAGACTGTTTCTTCTCGCAGGTAAAAATGTTTATTGCTATATCACATGCTGCTTTGTCATTAGTAAAGTGTCAAGAAGTAGGAGGGGAGGGGAAGGAAAAATCCCAGACCACTCCAACATGGCAAGGAGTAGGTGAGGGGTGAGATGGACACATATATGTAACTCTCACCTCCTGTGGTGAGAGAAGGGCAAGACAATGGCTGATTCCTACAATGGGAAAAAAGCAATTCAAGTCTAAGGAGCAGTTAAGCAAAATTCACCTCACCAATCAGTGTGCGCAAATGCATGGGGAACAATGAACTGCTAACAGCAAGTACACAGTAGTGTTGTGTCGGTCGCGAACGTGTTGTTCGAAAGAACGAATCTTTTAAGTGAACGGAATTACTTCAGGAACTGATTCGTTCCTTTCTCAGTTCAGTTGAGCTCAGCCGCGAGCATGCTGGCCGGGAGTGGAACTGCCGCGACTCACCGTGAGGACGTGATTCATGTACGCGCTGTGATTCGTTCCTGATTCGCGAACCTACTGCATACAGAGAACTGTCTGAGGACATGATTCTCGTTCACGTACTGTGCTGAAAGTAGCGCTGTGTCACTCACTCATTCACTCACTCAGGGCAGAGGAGGTGATTCTCGTTCAGTAACCGTACTGCTAAAACTAGCGCTGTGTTGCTAACATCCGTGTAGCATCATGTTAAGTGATTTTACTGCACAGTAAATGTCACTCACGTTCGCGAACGTGATTCTCAGACCTGCTGAGGACGTGAATCACGTTCGTGAACGTGATTCACGTCCTCAGCAGGTCGTTCGCGAACGACTGATTCACTCATGATTCGCGTCGCTGAGGACGTGAATCTCGCTCACCTACTGTGCTGAGAGTGGCGCTGTGTCACTCACTCACTCACTCAGGGCAGAGAGGAGAGACTCACCTTCAGTAACCGTACTGCAAAAACTAGCGCTGTGTTGCTAACATCAGTGTAGCATCATGTTAAGTGATTTTACTGCACAATAAAAGTCACTCACGTTCGCGAACGTGATTCCCAGACCTGCTGACCTGCTCACGCTGATTCAGCTATCACTCTGAGTGACGGCGCTGTGCGAACGTGATTCACGTCCTCAGCAGTGAATCTCGTTCACGTACTGTGCTGAGAGTGGCGCTGTGTCACTCATTCACTCACTCACTCAGGGCAGAGGAGGTGATTCTCGTTCAGTAACCGTACTGCTAAAACCAGCGCTGTGTTGCTAACATCCGTGTAGCATCATGTTAAGTGATTTTACTGTGCACAGAGGACACTTTCACCGTGTAATAGTTTTAGTGCATGTATACCACTCAAAGCAGCGCTGCGTCTCCGGCGTATGATTGTGTACTATAGTCCGTGAACGCACCATCCCTCAGTAAGTGAACGTGAACCTCAGGACTGAATCATGAACTGAATGACAGATCGTTTGGCTGTTTATCAGTTCAGGGAGTTGGAGAGCACTGAACGATTCGGTGAATGAATCTTTTGAACGAATCGTTTTAATGAACTGATTCTAGAGATTCAGTACAGTAAAAAGAACTGCCGTTCCCATCACTAGTACACAGGGAGAATAGGGAGAGAGATGATGTTGTAGTCAAATTAAACTTACCCCATAATATACTGAGGGAAAAACTATTTGAACCAAGCCATATGAAACAAACAGCACTTACCCAAAGCTGCAGGCCACTTTAATTGCATTGCACCTAGGGGTGGGCAAAAATATCGATACGGCAATATATCGCGATACTTTGCCGCCCAATACAACATTATAAAAAATAACAAAACTCCAAATGTCGATATATCGCAGAAGAGCGACTCTGCTGTCCTCAGGGACACGAGGCACCTACCCCGATGGATTGTTTCTAGTGGAGTCCCAAACAAACACAACTTACTGTCTTGGTTGAGGCGAGTGAGGCAAAGAGCAGGTGTACTCACCTGGATGCCTTATGGGCAGCGAGAAAGCCTCCTAACGTCATTCACATGACAATGTTGTTATATGGTCTCCAGGATAGGCAGATGATGCCATCATTCAAGCTACAGACAGTGTGGACAAAAAAACGAGTGAGGTCACAATAGATCAGCATTTGCAAAACAGTATTTGCTTTTTGCTTTTATCAGATCAAATCAAACAAAACAGTGAAAAGCATGGTGTGACTGAGGGTCAAAATACACATTTCAGAAAATACAGCATTTCACAAAATTAACATTGAGCAATTATTGGTGCAACTACAGAAAAAATATTCATAGTTATTGCTATGGTGGCAAGACTGACTCATCTAAACTTTTCACATTATTTCTTTAGCTTGCTCCTCCCTCCACCCGTTTCTGATTTATTTATACTATCCTCTGTATTTTATCTCTCCCACCTGACTCAGCCCTGCTGTTCTCTCCAGCCTACTTTTCACACAGCCTCTGTGCGTAATCTCATTACCAATTTGGCAGTGGAAAAGGAATTTATTTGATGTGTTTGAGGACCAACCCACTAGAGGCTTAAAAACTTTCTCTGGGGGTTCAGGGTGCTGCCTGTTTTTTTGTATTGTTTCACTAAACCATTTTGAACCGAAGTCTAAGTCTGTTCCCATCACGTTCCAATCTGATGCCTCTGTGGCTGCTAGCAGTAAGTCATCGCAGGTAAACAGCTGAAGTAAGAAATATGAATATGATTAACTCTATTATTAACACTTTATTCCCGCAGTCAGTTCAGAAGTCATGCTGAAGACACCCATTATGCCATATTCTGCTCTCCTCAGAGGTTCAGCTTTCATTTCACAATAGGTGAATAAAACAACATACATTCTCCTATGCAAGCAATTCATCCATGTCAAAAGACAGCGTGACAACAAGTTTAACTGAAAGTTTCATTAAAGTAGAGTGTTTGTTGATAGTTAGGGGTTTAATAGGTGAAAGGTCTTCCTGTTTTCAAACATGATCATTAGGATCCAGTCTCAACCGGATCTGCAGCAAAGCAGATCACTGCAGAGAAGCCTTGACTAAGGGGATTTGAAGTAAAGGCACTGCAAGGATATCTTTTCCCTCTGCTTTTCAGACAGGCATTTGTGAATTCAACATGTTGATACAGCTGGTGGGAATGAGAACTATTTAGTCAGTTACGTTTTAGCAAGAACATTCTATCAAATCCACTGAGAGTTATCAAGATACAGTCAGGTGATAGGTTTGGTGGATTGTAGCAGACAGCTTGCCAGAATATAATGTTGGCAGTTAAGGTTTCTGCAAACCACTGATACCTTCGAATTTGTACAAGCAATAGGCTGTGTACCATATTGACATGTCTCAAAATGTGTCATATCAGATTCAATATTACATGTTTATGACCTAAATTTTATATCTGGAAGGTGGAGGGGATGGTGATGGAGTCCCAGGTGAGAGGGCTGCCAACCTAGTGACTGCAGTTCAAGACTACGTTTCAATATTTGTGTCATGGTTCGGTGTCTTCTTGTTGTGTTCTGATTTATTTTTGATATTATGCACTTGTGTGTCTCTTCGGCTTCTCCTGTGTGTTTCTCCCTCTCTGTGTTTTTCCCTTGGTTACCCCACCTATCCTTTTCCCTCCTCACTCAGCTCACCTGCTCCTGATACCCTCGTTAGTGTCTGTGTATTTAGTCTTTGTTCTCCCTGCACTCCTTTCTTCTCCCTTTCAGTTCGTTCTGTCATCCGTGAGCAACTGTTCGTCTCTTCACGATGTTCTGCTCTAGTGCCCCTACACTGTCTCCTCGTGTGGCATGTTTATTATTTTGGTTTCTGTTTTTCTCTGTTGATTTGTACTTTGCTTTTGTTGGTACTTTGTTTTAGCCTTTAGCTGCTATGTTGTTTTTGTCCCAGTGACTCATTTTGGTTTCCTTGTTCTCTTGGTTTTTGTAATTTCATCTTTATTATATTAAAGCTCACTTTTGTGTCCCCCTATCCTGCCTCCCGTGTGTGTCTGCGTTTGGGTCCACATTTAGTTCTCCTTTAAAGCATAACAATTTGCGGTGTTTGACAAAACTAGATACTTTTAAAGGAGGGGACATATTATGGTCATATTTTATAACATTTCATTTTGGGGTACTACTAGATTAGGGTTCCATGCTTTAGTGCCCCAAAACACATCAGTTTCCGAATATTATCCAGTGCTGCAGCACTGTATACCCCCTCTGTCTGAAAAGCTTTGTTTTAACTCCTGTCTCTTATTCAGTAGAATCTCCCAGGAAGTGATGTCCTTTTACACAGCAGAGGTATAACTGGAGCAGCGTAGTGGTCGAACAAAAAAAGAGAGAAAATCAGTATAAGAAGACACCACAGTGTTGGACAGAAAATCTAAATCTTTGGTCTTTCAAGAATGGGGCAAGACGTAAAATCTCCTTTTGCGAATGGTCTGTTAGACAAGGATGTCTTATTTAACACTATGGTAATGTTAAATGACACTAACCCTAACCCTTACTTCTGGGAAATGGATAGATGTAATGATCTGAATCAACCATCTCATCTGTTGTTGTTTCAATCCTTTTTCCCTTTTACTTGACCTAATGGTATGTAAAACTCCTTTACAATAAGTATTACTCTTTGCCGGAGCAATGCCTCCTGTGGGTATCCATAATATTTAATCAAACACATCTGTGAACATAATTCATAATTACATTTAATAAAAGAAGCCTGCTATTTATATCAAAATGTATTACAATTACCTTACTGGCACTACCATCATTCTGGGTTTTACGCATCCTCTTGCATGAAAACTAATCAGATGGATTAAGTTATCAGTTTTAATATCATATTTATAAAGTCTGATTGCCTTATAAGATCTACCATTTTAATAATGAAGACTATGGTCTGTTTCAGCCAGTCAATTTGGAATGTGACTTGTTCCACTTTCACAAAATAAACACCAGAGGGCACCCCTGCTAAAGCTTGGAAAATGGATTAACCAAGTTTTGGTTAGGGCACCTTAATGGCAAACTTATCCCTTGGTTTCATCTCGTGGAAATAGGTCCGCTATTGATCATTCTGTGTGTTTTCCATAAATACACTCATGTATGTTCGCGAATATGTACGTGCCTTTTTTCTCACAAAACACATTATCAGAAAAAATACTACATTCATCCCTTACGCTCCCAATTTCCGGCTTTACTCACAGGTCAAGTAACTTTATAATTTGTCAGACTTATTAAGACTTATTAAGCTTATTATAAACTTATTTTACCAAAATAGTTCTTTAACTTTGGAGAGAACAGGTGGTGCAGGAGCTTCACAGAATATTTCAGTAATTACAAACTGCTCTGCTGGGTTTCAAATTGGTTGTAAATGCTCAAAATATAAAGTTCATTATCTTAAGTTTACTTAAAGTTGCTTGATTCCAGCATCTTCACGTCCAAAGTCAATCCCATGAAAGGGGGTCCTCATACTTGAATATCTGGAAAAGTTATTTAATGTACATGTTGCTAATCTAGTTTGAAATTTCATAGGGAACTTCTAGGGAAGTTTTATTTTTATTTTATTTTCAAGCAGTGGCTTAGTTCACAATGCATCTGACATTTCATTAGGAAGCAGACAAAAGCACTGATATATTTTTATCTATAAAATTATCCTGAATAAACTTCCAATTTACCACTGTGTACTTCTTGAGTTACCAGCTAGGCTCCACCAATTGGTTGCTCTTTAATATACCATAAGTTTCAATGGATTTGTGTAAACCAGCATTTTCATACTTTGCAAACTAATCATGGACTAACTTGCAAAGACGTAAAAAATCAGATTCACATTATATTACATAAAGGAGGCATGTAATAATTTTCTTGTATTTTCTCATTTCTTGTGTATTTGCTTCTGTTTTACTGTGGATTTTTGAATAGCATGTTGTATGTTGTATTTTGAGAGAATCTTACAGAATCTGAAATGCAGTGCTTAAATTTGTTAGAGGTGAGAAATTGGTATTTTTTTCTTTGACTGGAAGGTGTATGTACGCATATGTTTGTTACAAAACCAAGATTAAAAAATCTGATTTCTGAAATATTCACATGATCTGAGATGAAAAAGAAATGTGTACATTTTAGGTAAAGAAAAATATTCAGGGTTACTGAAATACTCCTAAGTTCTTAAAGGCATCTGGCCTGAGTATGGTGAAAATCCTTTCAAAGACAGGCTGAACATTAAATGTCAGAGTAGGTACATTTTATTGACAGAATACAACAGTACATCTTTTTACAGTGTTGTCGTTCTGAAGATTCCTGAATTACAAAAACTTTTATATTCTCAATTTAGAAAAAAAAAGTGTTTTTATTTTGACTTTTACAGTAGGCATCACATATGCATCTTTATGTTTTCTATTATATTCATTCCTATAGCACTAGGTTGATGACCAGGAACAGCTAAAGTATGTAGGAGTTAACCTAAAAAAATATATAATTTTCTAGATTTATATGTAGAATGGCTACTGAAATAAAACTTAAACTAACAGACATGTTATGTGCATTGTTACTGGAAGCAGTACAGTGCACATTTGTAGAGGTGAAATTATTTGTTTGTTATTACAGGGTGAGAATAGTACCTAAAAAAAATTACCATTGGCAACCAGTATCAAATTCCACTCACTGAAAACGGTATAGGTTCATATGCGAATGGTACTCAAACCTAGTGAAATCACGTAGTAGCTATTGTTTAAATCAGTTCTGTAGACACAAAGTAAAGGAAGTTTCCTGGACTATGAGTTGCTAATCAGTTTAGACATACACCGATCAGCCACAACATTAGAACCACTGACAGGGGACATAAATAACATTAATCATCTCATGACAATGCGATGTTCTGCTGGGAAACCTTAAGTGCTGGTATTCATGTGAGTGCCACTTGACAAGAACCAACCATCCAAACAATGTTGTGAACCAAGTACACCACCTCATCACAACAACACTACCCGATGGCAGTGGCCCCCCAGCAGGACAGTGTGCCCTGACACACCGCAAACATTGCTCAGGAACAGCTTGAGGAACACAATAAAGGGCCCAAGGTGTTAACTGGGCCTCCAGATTCCCCCGATCCCAATCTAACAGAGCATCTGTAAGATGTGCTGGAGCAGGTCTGATCCATGTAGGCCCCAACATACAGGACCCAGAGGATCCACTATAAAATGTCCTGGTGCCAGACACCACAGGACACCCTCAAAGGTCTTAAGTCCACGTCATGACAGGTCAGAGCTGCACAAGGGGAACCTTCACAATATTAGGCAGGTGGTCATAATGTTATGTCTGATCGGTGTATACTGTACATTATGTTTAAGTCATACTGGATGCTTGACCAAGGTTGTATGTGAACTGTATGTATACAGAAATAGGGTACTCACTATTACCTTCATGAACTTAAAAGCCAACACTAACAATTATTTTAGTAAATGTATCACTGACAGTTGAGTGTGTACATATGTAAAAAAAAAAATGTAAAAAAACTTTCATACTATATTTCTTTTGTTTGCTCTGATTCTGATATGGGTAAGCTGTGCAACAATAAAAGATTGTTCCATTATTATTGTTGCTCACAAAATGTAATGTAAATACTGATGTATTTTTAGAAAGTCTGTATTTTCCCTGAATAGTTTGTAAATATTCTCTGAGGAAGTGAATGTGAAAATCTTCAATAAGCCCACATATTTTTTCCAAGAGTGTGGCTGATTGTGATTGGACCATAGCAACATATCTGCATATTCCTTCACAGATAGGAACAATTTGTGTAAAACCAGATTGTAATATTCAGCACAGACCCACTGTGCTATGATGGTGGAAGGGGGTCATCTACAGTTTCAGTGGCTGGGTAGAGGTGCATTAGGGCGGACTAAGAGAGCACTTAACAATGCTGAGGGGGCCCAGTCTGAATGAGGGCACAAAACTGATCTTGGATAAGAGCACAAAGAAGAGGAAGTGGCATTTCAATACTGTTCATACACTTGATAGTAAGATTTATAATGCATTTTCTGTTAGATTGATGACATAAAATGATCAGTATCCAACAGGATCCATATGGCCATGGGCATTTAGAGTGGAGGCAGGCTGAGAACAGCCGCAGTTAACAGCACAGGTTTTGATCCCTGATGGTTCCAGTGGACACACATAACCAGGCCCTGCTCCAGGTGAGTATGTTCCTAGCCGAGGATCCTCAGTCAAGCCACTCCAGTCTGGCCCATGATAGACAGCTCTGTGCATCCCCAAGTGAGTGTCTGCTGTCTGTATTGACTCCCCTCCAACGCATAATTCCATTAATCAGTTCAATTTCCCTGTGGGCAGTGGTTTATTTCCGTCATCAAATGCCTGATGAAATCTTTAGATGCTGCGTATTAGGGAACAATCCCTACAAATAGCTGATAGTGTTAACCAGTCACAAGCTGCGCTGAGGCATCGCTCAGCTCTAATTTGAAGGGGAGTGAGGTGATAATGCGATGTGTCATCCTTTTGTGGGCGTGCATTAATGGCGCCAGCCAAGATGGCAATTGATGGTAAATCAACTTCTTCCAGTGGGAAGGGAACAGAGAAGGGTGGGGGACTTGGGGTGGAGGAGAGTGAAAAAACATTGACTGGCAAACTGCAGAGCCACAGCGGCCTTTAATCCATTACTTCTCCTGATGGGGAAGGTTTACTGCATCTCAGCTGTAGTCTCTCTCTCTCTGACACATTTGACACATTTGACCCACAGAACTAATTTGCAACTTGCCTCTTGTTCTTGGCCCATATTGCAGGAACATCACCAATCAATCAATCAATGCTCTCAGCAGTCCAAAGAAACATATGGGTGACAAACCAAGGGTTTCATCTTACTTGATTTACCAGATTTACACTGTTAGTATAAGCCTGCTATTGGGCAACCATTCCAAATGGAATTTTTCTCTCTTCCACACTTACTGTGTT
>CAEMYA010000160.1:714624-735261 GCA_903131615.1 Diplodus sargus
TGTCTCTTGAGAAGAGTTGCCAAAAATCACATGGAAAATCAAAACAGAAATACAAAAAAAAACTTGGAAGCCCACGGGAGCTGCTGCAACAGGCTGCCACCTAGTACGGCGCCATAGCAACCAATGGTGAGCTAATGGTGAGTTACCCTAAACCAAACCTAGTCACTAACCATAGAAACCTTAACTAGCTTGCTGCTCTTACTTTTCTTTCGGGAATTTATCCATTTACATGTCAGGGCTTAAGTTCCCCCCGACCATGGTTCGAATTACGGGGGAGCTAAGGGGAGCTCGGCTCCCCTGAAAAGGACCTGAGCTCCCCTGAAAGCCTACTTTGAGACATTTAGGGGGAGCTCTAAAACACTGTTCATTTTTGTGTCCCGTAGATTTTGATTTTCTGTACATTAAGGTAAACCTTAATGTTTTAAATGGCCGAACACGCACCAAAAGCATCATGACGCGAAGATAAAAGCCGTTAAAGTTCGGCGGGGAGGATCGGAGCCTCCGCCGCTCCTCAGCTGTTGATCCTGGGTGTGACTGCTGCTGCCGTCACTGCCACCACGACCGGGCTCGGCTGCGCTCTGACCGACCGGGAGCCGAAGGGGCCTGCTATACAGTGACGTTTTCTTGCAGAGGCCAAGGGAAGCCAGGCTTCCTCACTTTTTTCAGAATATAACCGTCATTTAATAAAAACACTTTTTTAACAGTTTACGTAATCCCTCTGTGTTCTGTCTGTCATTTCCTCCTCGTCTATCTTCATTAATTATTGAGCGTGTCATGATATGTAAAACAGCGCCCCTCTAAATGTTGCGTGGTGAATGAGCGTTGAAAACATGGTACTGCACTCTATTTTCTGTGAGGAGGCCAAGCTGAGCTGGCCTCCCTTAGTGAAAAAAAAAAAAAGAATGATTGACCAATTAGGTGAGGCTTTTGTCACGACACTGCTCCCCTGTGATTGGTCAGAACAGAGTTAAGGGAAGCCACGAACTCGTTGGCATCACGCCAATCAAATCGCAGTACGTTAACGTCGTTGAATGAAATGACGGAAGTTGTTGTTTTGTGTCGATACTTGGTAAGCTAGCAAAAATATTAAGCGCAATTATGGAGGGTGGAGATTTGGAGTATTTAGTAAAAAAAATATTTTACTAAACTGCCTCTACAGCAGCAACTCCGAATTAAATCTGACGGCAGGCCAAGACCAAAACTAGAGCTCTGTACTGAGATGAAGAAAAGTTTTCGGACTTTCAATGAGGAGAATTACGTCCGCATCGAGTGGCTAGCTGGTAGCGCCAAGCTTGGATTAACGAGGCTCTGGACTTGGCAAAAGGTCTGAGCACGAAGAAGCACAATGAGCAGGTGAAGAAAAAAATATGTTATTGAGACTCATCGTTGCAGCCCTGTACCTTGCGCGCCAAGAGCAAGCGTTCAGGGGTCACAGTGAGGCCACTGGCAGCGCAAACAGGGGCAATTTTGTGGAGTTGGTGCATGCTTTTGTGGAGTTTGACTCCGAGGTCTTCAAACTGCTGCAGCGTATGCTCACGATTACGACTACCAGCGCATCAGCAGAGCGCTCATTTTCTTGTCTAAAGATGATCAAAACTGAGGAACACATGTGGACAGGACAGGCTTGTCAACTTGACCAAGATATCCATTGACTGTTGTTGTGGAGGACCTAATAGCCAGTGGGAAGTTAGAAGACATGGTCATCGATCACTTTGCCACCATGAAAGACTTCTCTGTCTCCTCTGGGCTTCCTCTACAAATAGGGTGAGGAAAACGCATTTTTTTCTGTGCGCATCACAATGATGTGATTATAGTCCTTATTGTGTCTTGCTTGCTTCGATTAAGCAGCATGTGAGTCCACTGAAGTTGTTTATTGTTTTGTTTATGTGGAGAAAATGAGCACCACGGACAGCGTCCGTGATGGGCCGGGCTGTCTGAATACATGCACATGTCATGTGTGCTGTTTACAGCCACCGGTACTGGGTTGGTGTGTTGCTGTATAATGAACATTTACATTCATTATTATGTATATAAACTGAAAAGTGAAAAGCATTTGTGTATCTCACATAGAGCGTACAAGTCGTGTTTGACGTGGACGTAAAACTTAACGGCTTCTGATTGTGTGAATGAATTCGCATCTTTCCAATATCAAATGTGTGCTGTGCATTAAGTAGCTGGTTGTGCTTTTGGGAGGCTGGTTGCATACATTAATGAGATGTTTATGAGGACTGTGTGTGTGAGCGCGTGTATGAGTGATTGACTGACTGAGGGACAGAGAGAGAGAACGAGCACGTCGGTGCTCAAAGTGTCGGTTAGATAACAAGTGGGTGTAAGTCCTGGTAAAATGATGCTAGGCGCTCTAATAGTTCATCCGACTAGATGAAATAGCAACATATAAATTGCAACATACGATTTTTTGCCCCCACTCCCGTAAAACATACACAGCTTAGAGGTTGTGTCCCACTTGGCTTCCTCTGAAATTTTCATCACGCCACGCCACTGCTGCTATATAAACTAGGGATCGACCGATTATCGGTCGGGCCGATTATCGGTCGGGCCGATTATCGGCGCCGATATTCGGCATTTTGACGCATATCGGCGCCGGCTTTTTTTTAAATCCGACGGCCGATAAGACATCAATTTAAAACTGGGTTATTTTGGCTCTGATGCAGCCGAGCCTCTCTGTCTGCTGCCCCTACTCTGTCTCCAGCATTGTCCCACCCACAACGCGATCTGATTGGCTACACGCAGAGCGGGTAACAGCCAATCAGTAGTGAAAGCTGTGCATGCACAGTGCTCACACACAGCAGAGAGGAGAAAAAGTTTAGCCACCAGGTAAAACTGGATTCACAGCCCGGCGCTGTTCCTGGGGGCTTGGCTCCGAAGGTAAGTTAAGGCAGCAGACTCTCTCGAATTTGTAATAAACATCCCAGTACTGTACAACTCACAACTACTAGTAACATTACCGTGAGCCCGTTAACGTTATATAAACATAAGCGGCAGCTCTGTTGCTCGCTGTCCCTCCAGACGAGCCTGTTAATCACTCGCTAATATCAACGTGGAAATAGTCCGTGACAGTAGAAGTCTGTGTGTGCGAGTGAGAGAGTAAAAACCTAATAAACTCAATTCAGTCCAGTTTTATTGCAGGGAAGCGCGTTGAGGTGAAGGCTGATTAGCTTTTAGCATAACGTTAGCCCACCTGTCCGCTTCTCCCTCTCTGGCTGTAGACGCTCAGCTGACTGTAGAAACTCTACAGCTCACTATTACTAACGTTACTGTAACTAACTGAGGCCCAATAATCAAGCGGCAGCTGTCTGTTCCTATGATAAACACGGATTATTAAAGTGAAGATGCTGCAGGCTATTTATTGTTTTTAATGGTTTAATCACTTGAAACAAGGTTGCTGGTGGTATTGATAGGGAAATAGTCAGTGATATGTAAGAAGTGTGTGTGTGAGAGAGAGAGAGTAGAGCACGTTGAGGTGATGGCTGTGTGTGTGTGTGTGTGTGTGTGTGTGTGTGTGTGTGTGTGTGTTTGTGTGTGTGTGGAAGCCACACGAGAAGTGGCAGAAAAGCAAAACAGCAAAGGACCGTCTGTCTGAGAGGAAACTGTAGGGCAATAATGGCTGTTTAACTACCAAGTTATTTTATATTATCTTTTTCTGTGTTGATTGAGATATCCTAAGCAGCAGAAGCTGGCATATTGTCATGTAGTGTGTCCTGAAGCTGTCTTTGGCAGTTTCTTGTAGAGAGAAGCAGGATATTGCTGTTCAAGGCTTAAGACATAATGTAACTGCATCATAAAGCCTATATGAACTGTACGGTGTTCAGGGATGAATAGTCTCTTTTGCTATTGTACTATTTTTTCAGCTATAGTTGCATTCATTGTTAGTAATGTAGCAGCCTTGTTTTGAATGACAGGGTCCCTGCTACCACATGTTGTTAAAATATAACATTTACATAACAAAATCAACTACAGGCTTCCCAAATGCTGTAGTAAATTAAGCAGGATGAGTTGAGCATATCAGCATGTGGCCCCACTTTTAACTCTCTCTTTTTTTCAAACACTTATTGCAGTTGGATAGACTTAAGTCTATGTGTAATAACACTCAAAGTTAAGTGTTGGAGCTTGTATTATTCAAAATTTTAACGCCAATATTTTCCCTTTTACTGCAAATGAATATCGGCTCCAAATATCGGTTATCGGCCTCCTTGACTACTAATAATCGGTATCGGTATCGGCCCTGAAAAAAACATATCGGTCTATCTCTAATGGAAAATCAATATTTATTCAATGTTGGCTTGCTGTCTGCATAAGCTAGCACAAGCCTATGCTAAACAATACACTTAAGACAAAATTAGCATCGAAATTAGACAGTACAACGTAATTAAACTCACCTTCTGGCATTTACACACAGCAATAAACCCAGGGGGTACAGGTGAGTGTTAGGAAAGAGCAAAGCTATCACAGTATGCTCGCTGCTGTACCGGGAGAAAGAGAAAAAACATTCACCGTAGGATACTTCACGTGCAGGTGCGGTGCGTCAAAGAACGTCAGAACGGCTATGTTGCATTCAATAACATGGGACATATGAGAACTTACAGAAACGAGATATTACTGTATCGAACTCAACTCAACAAATCAAGTCAACAATACACAAATAGTGTGGGCTTTCTAACACTCGCCATAATTCGTGTTGTAGTAAATCACAGACTCCAGTTTTGCCTTCGCCCCACTAAAGGTGCCCTCAGCTGTGTGCACGGTGCCCAGGATGCGGGGGCATCTCCTGTTTTTGTTTGCTCATGGTGCCAACCAGGCGATATAATACAACTATATCATAATTCACTTTTTCACAGAGAAGCACAGCTGGAGACCGCTAACATACTTATTCCTCCGTTTCGCGGCGGGTAGCAACCAGCCAGCAACCAGGCAGCGTGCTGATTGGCCAAAGAGGAGTCCTAGTTATCTGCGCTCGATTGCTCTTCCTCAACTACCTGCATGTCAGTCACAGTAAACTGAAATTGAATTGCAAGAACTGAGTTTGAATTTTGAGAAATGAATATGAAAATATATAGAGAGTTGAACTTTCCAAACTCATAAATACAATTTCAAAATATAATATTCAGATTCAGTTTTTCAATGCAATGATTCAAATGTAACAATACAAATTCAAATTATGTGATTCAAATTCAGTTTTTTAATGCAATAATTTAAGTTTAGCAATTCAAATTCAAATATTGATGATTCAAATTCAGTTTCTAGTGGCACATATTTCAGCCCATAGACCGCAGTCTAATGTCTGCAGTCGTAAGATTTTGTTTGTTTGTTTGTTTTTGTTTTTCCTTTTTTTCCGAAATGATTTGCATAAGCCTACAAAATGAAAATATGTATTACATTACAGTAAATTACATGAGGGCTGCAAATGTTTAGTTGACTTTCCAGCTGAATTGTTAAATCTTTGAAGCTTATTGTCTTGGCAGTTAATGTAAGCCTTTTTTCTCCTTTTGGCTCTCATACCAAGGTTGCCATGGTGGCAGATATAGGGGGCACAAGCGTAGATGATGCAACGAGGCGAATGATGAAATATATTCTGTCAAACGAGCTGGCATTGGACTACAACATGTTTGGCCGTCACGGGAAAAAGAAATTTAAGGACTTGCGTCTTTTCAAAGTTGTGTATGGTAAGTAAATTAGAGAAGTTAGGAGCACAAAACTTTGTTTTGAAAAGGGCTTTATGAATAAAGTTTTTTATCATTAAGTTCAAAAAATAAAAATCATTTGTCTTTTGCTCTGAAGCAATACAAATAAAATGTATTATTATTACTGAACCCCCAAGATGATCAGACACAAATAAGGTAACAGCTGCTGAAATAAATAGCATTGACCACACTGTGCAGAAATTTCAGTCACAGTGGTGGAAGTGACGGTTTCTCAGATCCTTTTTAGGCTACTTAAGTAAAAGCAGAAAAATACTGCTGTTTCCATTACAAGTAAATGTCCTGAATTCAAAATGTTACAAGAGTAAAAATACATTAGTATAGCAGCAAAATGTAGTGCCTTGCAAAAGTATTCACCCCCTTAAACTTTTCCACACTTTGTCACATTACAACCACAAACATAAATGTATTTTAATGAGATTTTATGTGATAGACCAACACAAGGTGGTGCATAATTGTGAAGTGGAAGGAAAATGGTACATGTTTTTAAAACATTTTTAAAAAGAAAAAAAAGAAAAGTGTGGCTTGCAGAAGTATTCACCCCCCTGAGTCAGTACTTTGTAGAACCACCTTTTGCTGCAATGACGGATGCGAGTTTTTGGGTTAAGTCTCTACCAGCAATGCACATATAGAGACTGAAATATTTGCCCATACTTTGTTGCAAAATAGCTCAAGCTTAGTCTGATTGGACAGAGAGTGTCTGTGAACAGCAATTTTCAAGTCTTGCCAGAGATTCTCATTTGGATTTAGGTCTGGACTTTGACTGGACCATTCTAACACATGAATATGCTTTGATCTAAATCATTCCATTGCAGCTCTAGCTGTATGTTTAGGCTCATTGTCCTGCTGAGGGTAAATCTCCGCCCCAGTTTCAAGTCTTTTGCAGACTCTAACAGGTTTTCTTCCAAGATTGTCCTGTATTTGGTTCAATCCATCTTCCCATCAAACCTGACCGTCTTCAGAAAAGCATCCCCACAGCATGATGCTGCCACTACCATGTTTCACGGTGGGGATGGTGTGTTCAGGGTGATGTGCAGTGTTAGTTTTCTGCCACACATAGGCCCTCATTTATCAAATGAACGTACGGCAGAAAAACGTGCGTACGACCATTTCCACGCAAACTTCGGCATTTATCAATTTGGACGTGAGCGGAAGCTACGATCAGATCTCACGTCAGGTCTGAGCTCGTGTACGCAAATCTGAGTCTGTGGATTTGCGGTGCAGCACAGCAAAATCTGGCTGAGTCTGAAAATAATGATCAAACAAACCTCAGCTGTCATTAAGCATAAGCAGTCACATATTTAGAACAGATCAAAACGGATTCTTAAAACGAATAAAACTAAATACAAACATTTTAATAAAAAAAAACTTTTTTGTAAAATAAAATATGATAACATGACAACTTATTAACGGAATACCTAATAACCCCGCTGGCAAACATGCTACAGAGCAGGAACGCAGATTCAATAGTGCGCACACACGCACATGGGTCACAGTGGAGCTGCTTCGGGTTGCTGAAGGGCAGGTGGCTCCGTCTCGGACCAGCAGGGAGAACTCTGCTGTATACCCCAGAGAAAGTGTGCCATATCATTGTGGCCTGTTCAGTTTTGCACAACATTGCATTAGTGAATGGAGCCTTTAATGTGATCTCCATCTCGGAAAAGTTTATCTTCTTGCCAGTGTTTCTTCTCTCCATGTTTGACCTCAGTGGGCGAGGCCTCCGAACCAGGAATATTGAAGGTACCATGTTAATGACGATCAAATTCAGCCGGTGCATTTATCAAGACCCGATCATTCGTACAGTGGAATTGGTCAGGTACGAATGTTTCATAAATCACATGTGTATCCTGTCGTAAGACCAATTCTGCGCTCAGATCTGCACCCGTTTTCACGCAAGATTGATAAATGAGGGCCATAGGGTTTTGCATTGAGGCCAAAAACTTAATTTTGGTCTCATCTGACCAGAGCACTGACCAGAGAACCAACATGGCTCCCCATGTTTGTTGTGCCCGTCACATGGCTTGTGGCAAACTGCATGACTTTGTTTCAAAAATGTTTCTCTTCTTGCCACTCTTCCATAAAGGCCCGATTTGTGGAGTACATGACTAATAGTTGTCCTGTGAACAGATTCTCCCACCTGAGCTGTGGATCTCTGCAGCTCCTCCAGAGTTATCATGAGCCTCTTGGCTGCTTCTCTGATCAATGCTCTCCTTGCCCAGCCTTTCAGTTTAGGTGGACGGCCATGTCTTGGTAGGTTTACAAGTGTGCCATACTCTTTCCATTTTCGGATTATGGATTGAACATTGCTTCATGAGATGTTCAAAGCTTGGGATATTTTTATCATATCATGACCATGCTTTAAACTTCTCCACAACTCTATCCCTGACCTGTTTGAAATCATAGCATATATAATGTTCCTTCCACTTCACAATTATGCACCACTTTGTGTTGGTCTATCGAATAAAATCCCATTATTCCCATTTGTGGTTGTAACATGACAAAATGTGGAAAAGTTCAAGGGGGTGAATACTTTTGCAAGGCAATGTACATAAAGTAACAAGTAAAAATAACCCGTGCAGTGTTATATTATTTAAGTATATTATATATTATATTATATTGTTTGCTTGTGTCACTAACAAACGTAAGAGATTTGAATGTTCTTCATCAGTGTTGGGCCACAAAAATTAGAATATTAAAATATATTCTTTTACGTCAAATCTTCATCTGGAAAGTAACTAAAGCTGTCAAATACATGTAGTGGAGTAGAAATTGCAATATTTCCCTCTGAGATGTAGTGGAGTGGAAAAATAAAGTAGCATCACATAGGAATACTCAAGTAAAGTACAAGTATCTCATAATTGTCATTCAGTACAGTACTTCAGCAAATTAATTAGTTAAAAGAATGAAACACAATACAATCCCACGTCCACAAACACAGGAAAGGAATGACGACATGATGTTCCTATCAAACTAGCGTGGATAAATACACCGAGAAGTCCAAGACTTATATCCACTGTGGTCCTCTTAGGATGTTACTTTCCACCACTGCAAACTGTTAAACTTTAGCTTCCTTTTGTGCTACCTGTATTCACTTAGCATTATTTTATTAATTGCTTATATTTTTAAGTTCCTCAAATGCTGAAGGTTTAACCTGTGTGCTACTGAATCAACCAGAGGCATTTTCAAATTAAAGTAAATTAGAGGAAAAATGTCTCACGAGATGAAAATGCAAGGAATCTCTTTGTCCATTGAATGCATTATTTTGAGAACTGCTCATCTAATTTCTTTAATAATAATACTAAATAAGCTTAAATCAATATATACCTGTAAATAGCAACTTTTTACCCAAATAATGCTGGTTCTATTGGCATTTCAAATTTGAAGCCTGCATTGTACCATTGAAGCCTCAACTTATGTACATAAGTTATTGCTTTTAGTGCATTTGGGCGCACACTTTAGTTAGAAAACCTCACAAAGCTATTATATATTATATTATTACGATTATGAGGGAGTATTATAGTAGTATAATAAAATGTTATAGTTGGCTATTGTTTAATTCTAAAGGTGTTTAAAGAAAATATGTTTTTAATGTTAACTCATACTGTCAACCAAATTTGTTTTACAGTGGCTCTTAAGAAGAACTCCTTGACTGCACAGTCTAACCAGCAGGAAGCAGAGAGGGCACTCTCAAAATGGTTTACTGGGGCGAGAGACAGAGGAGGACGAAGGGCGTCGAGACAGCCAGTTCCAAATGTAACAGTACAGTAGTGGTGGAACATGAGTGGGTGCCGAAAAGTTCTATTGTTAAGATACGTTACTGTTGATCATTTTGTGTGACAGCAATGTATCAGCAAAATCCAGCAGATATTAATAAATAAAAAGTTTAAATCAGAGAATGTGGCCATTTTTTAAATTAGATGGAGCTTGACTCAGACTGGTTGGTGATTAATAATTTATTTTTTTGATTAATTGTTGCAGCTCGAGGTTGGATGTTTATTCGAACTGTACTCAGTACTCAACTGGGATTTTATAAAGTAACTAAGTAGATTACTTTGTGTAATGCATAAGTACAATTAAAACTACAAGCTTTAACATTACTCTTAGAAGTACAAGTATGGAGCAAGATTAGTTGAAAAACAAAGTAACCTTAACCCCAGTTGGGGCCCACACTTAGTGTAATACTGCCTTAAACCCACATGGGCAAGCATGCGACCAACATAGACTTCCCAGACTTCCCACACAACCCATGTTTCAGCTCATGTTGTCCCCATGTAGGGCCCACATAGACTAAGAGCTGGGACCAAAATGGGTCTTGCATATCTTGCCCAGTTGAAGCCCACCTAACACCTAGTGTAATCCTGCATTAAACCCACATGTTGAGTTAGCATGGGGCCAACATAGAACCCACAAACAATCTGACTTGCAACCCATATTTTAGCCATGTTGTCCCCATGTAGGACCCACATAGGACTCAAAGCTGGGACCAAGATGGGTCTTGTCTGTTTTGCCCAGCTGGGGCCCACCTAACACCTAGTGTAATCCTGCCTTAAACCCAGATGGGCAATTGCCATGAGGCCAACATGGAACCCGCGGACAATCCCATATGGGCGCGATCTGACAATCCTGTATGGGGCCCATTGTTCAGCCCACTTTGTGCCCACATAGGCCCCACATAAAAATGTTGGCTGGGTAGCACTCCCGTTCAAAATGAATGTGCCCGAAAACGAAACTACGGTAAATCTTAAAAGTGCTTCTTTCATCGTAATTATGCATTTACCCGAAGGTTTGACTCATATACATTCACAAATAAACCCTAGGTTGCATTTTGGCGAGAGCTTCACTTTAAGATGATACATAGGATTTATTACACTCCAGAGAAACTACGTAAAATGAACAGTGAGATTTAATTTCTCTGCTGGCGTCTTAAGAAACAAAAGGGAACATTTTTTCACATGTTTTGATCATGTGACTCACTCTCCTTTTTTTGGCAATCCAGTAGATATCTCAATGTTTACATGTATCAATTCCATTGTCACCTCATTTATGTCTTTTGGGAACTAGTATGTTAGACAAGTGGAATGAACATCAAAGTAGGTATATAGATCTTGCTGCAGCCAGGAAATGCATAACTTTTAAATGGAAAGAATCCGAACCCCCAGTAATAGTGCAGTGGTGGAATGAACTTTCAAGCTACCTCACACTGGACAGTATATATTACAGGAGTAAAGGCAGATCCTCAGAAAATCTGGCAATCTCATATAGAATTTGCCTCTGAGTGTTCTGGGTCAGTATGAGGCATAGCAAAAAATGGTATGATCCGAATGTAAGAATTTATGTTGTTTTATTGTGGTAGTTTTTTGTTTATTGTGAGTGGGTTATTTCCCACTTTTTTTTTTTGGTTTTATTTGTTTCCTATTTTTGTTGTCAGTGTCTGTTGTGTTTCGAGGATGTATGTTTGGGTTTTATTTGGGTTCTATGATTGTTGTATATAAAATCTATAACAAAAAAAGAAATCTGTCTAATGTTCTTTTGACACCCCCATAAAATGACACTAAGCATTTGACTGAGAATAAGACATTTGTGCTGTAATTTTAATGAGGCAAGCAATATCAAATGTCAGTATTCTCCTCCATCATCTTCTGAATTGCTGAAAATTGTGAATTTAGTTTTGTTGGGTTTAGTATAATGTAGGGGTGCACTGATCTGATATCAAGATCGAATATCGGCCCCGATATTGAAAAAACAGCTGGATCGGGGATCGGAAAAATGAACAGATCCACTGGCCGATCCAGCTTTTTTTTTTCTCCGTCGCAGCACATCCTACGTCATTCGTCAGCATCAGTATGTCGCATGCTGGAAGAGCACTAGTTGTTGTTTGACCAACTTTTTATTATTTATTCTCAGGTTCAGTTGCTTTGTTTTATTTTGGATTCCTGTTTGCAGGACGTTGCACTTACTCACGTCACATTTCTCCGCTGATTAGCTGTTAGCCCTGCCATCAGTTGCTAGCCTCACCCATCAGCTGTTAGCCTAGTAACGCTAACTTTCAAACCGACGTACTCAATACTATGTGGGCTGTCCATCGTTGCTCCATTCGTCGTCCCTCCACCACAACTTTGGGGTTATTCACCGCCAGGCTGCTTTGTCGCTCTCCTCTGCTGCTGCGGTCTCCCCGGCTCGCAGCGATGTTGGATGGTCGCTACTCCGCCGTTGCTGGCGGGGTATTCAGGTGTTCAGCACCTGGACCTCTGCTGTCACTTCACCCCAGGCTTCATCGCTTGGATTGGATCTCTTGGTCCCCTGCGTCACCCCCGCTGTGAGCACGGAGCCTCCAGACGCTAGTTTGTATATGGACGGTGCTACTGACTTCGGTGCTCGTGTTCCCTCCGTGCTGACTGACAGGCACTCCATTTATTCTTTGTTTTGTTTGTTCCACTTTGTTAAGTGTCCTTTGGTACCCTGACTGGTGCTATATAAATTAAATGTATTATTATTATTAATGTTACACGTTTACAATGTTTGGTACATGTTTGATTATTTTGTCTTAGTTAGGAAACTAATGTTTAGTTAGGAAAGTCTGGTGCCTTTTGTCTCTTCTACATGGTATAAGGTGGACGGTATACAGTTTATTATTAATTCAACAACGGTATCGGATCGGTATCGGGTATCGAGAGATACACAAAGTCCTGGCATTGGTATCGGTATCGGGACTGAAAAAGTTGGATCGGTGCATCCCTAGTATAATGCCACCTTTAGATTTAAAAACATATAGAGGATGCATTGCATATGTATTACCTTATTTAAATTGAAATGAGTGACCATTTTAGAAAACAAATTTACATTTCAGAAAACAAATTTACATTTCAGAAAACAAATTTACAAACACAGAGACAAATTTACAAGTGCTGAAACACTTTTACAAGTCCCAAAACAAATTTACAAATAACATAAACCGGAAAGGGAATGTACCAACTCCGGGGTTGAACCGGAAGTGATAACCCGGCAGCGGCCAATTCGAGTTGTTGTTGTTGATGGAGTTCATGGTGAATTCAACATGGACAGCCATCGAGTGAGGTTTTGCCCGTTTTGTGGACAACATATGAGCCGTTTAACGTGGTTTGTTCTTCGTGTGGTCGGTCTTAAGAGTTTTTAAGGGGCATGGACCAGATCGACGGACCAGATATGCTGCAGCAGTGCATAAAATATTTTAGTGAGGGACACTCGTACGCTGTAATCGTGGATATGATGTCATGTTTACACGGTGTTCACATCAGAGGGTGTTTTGCGAAGCCAGTTTAGTGGGTTAGCGAGGTATGTTGAGTCTAAAGCCAGGCTTCCCTGTACTACAAAGGTGGCTCTCTTTTAACCCGGCTAGATCACCATGTTAACTTATGCTTAGCTCATAACCTGGTCCCGACCAGGTTATGTTTAGAGTTTCAGCTTAAAATCGGCTATAAAAGCGCCGCTGTTTCACTGTGTAACTCATTCGGAGATTTCGTCACCATTCATTGAGAACCCGGTGGACCTGGGAGCAAGAACAATTCGGGCAGCCCTACGACGTGAGCGGCTTCTTCGAGATCGCGCTGATCCGCTGGCATTTCCTGATGAAATTCTCTATGAGCGATATAGATTTTCAGCCGAGGGAATACGGTACATTTGCTCACTTATTGAGCCGAGTGTCAGGAATGCCACTCGAAGAAGCTGTGCGCTCACTGTCGGGCAAACTACTTACATTCAGTTGGTGATGCAGAAAATCTGAGCAAGAACACTGCATGTTGCGCCATCCGCAAAGTTGTTCCTTTCTCTTTCTGAGAATCTGCAATGTTAAGATAGTGATGATATTAAAATAAAAGGGGATACAGTATATTATCCACACACTTGCTGCCATGTCCGACTGCTGCTTCCACATCTTAATAAAATGCAATATGAAATATTAATTAGGCCAACCTAGTATTTATTTGTCACAGAGAATGAGTAACGGTAATCATTTCTTTGATGTGGCCATGAATAAACCGATGAACTGATCAGTGTTTCACCCGTTGTAGGGCAGTGTACGCCCAAACACAAATCTTACAGGCTTGAGCTATTTTCACTGTCAAAAAGATCTTTATTGTCATTGTACAGGGACAGTAGCTACATTTGCTTCTTCATCCCGACACAGTATTACAAAAAAACACTGAACATATATAGCCTACGCACACTCAGCCTTGCTTTCAATAAAACACACACGCGCATTCTATAACTGAGATCAGTAAATGTGAAAACAATATTGATATCATTCAAAAATGAAAAAAGATAGTTGCTTCAGTTTATTCATTTTTTAAATGTGTTAGAGCCATTTTTTGGTTTGTGTATTTTTTGTGTAATACCTGGATGTCACAGTAGGTGGCACTCTGCACTGTGGGGTGTAGGAAATGGATAAATCTGACTGCAGGTAATTACTCGGCAGGTGTGCTGCTGATTGGGGAAAGCACACAGTTTTTTGACCGTCGTCGTTGTCGTCGTCTTTTGTTTTATTGTGGCAAACGTGAGCCCTTTGTTTGATTTGCATGCAGGTGACAGAGTTCATGTAAGTGAGTGCATAGTTAGGCTGAGGTCGCGTATTTGAGCGCAAAGCATGAATAAATATTTGGTGACAGCATACGACGCTCATGTTTGATTCATTCATCTGGACCCGGAAGACGACGCGTCAATTACTACATACCAGTACAGCAGCCCCTCAGTGGCTTAGGTTCGTTCTATTGTTTTAATTTGAGAAGAACAAGCCATACAAAATGAATGAGGGTTAATATGTATAAGTTGCACAATGTTGAGCTTTCAGAAATTAAAACACTAAGGGCTTCATCTAATATTGATCATAATATTAATCATTGTTAACTTCAGCAGTTTTCTGCCAGCAGCCCTCCCTCGCTCTATTGGCAGCGACAGTGTTACTTTTTGCCGTGATGGTTTCTTTGAATTCTTCATAGCCTTGCATAATAACAATCTGCTCATCTTCAGTAAAATATGTGGCCCGGGATCGATCCATTTTTGCACGGAATTTGAATAAGATGACGTCAAACGCCCCCTTTTATGTGAAGGCGCAGAGCACAAAGCAGAGAGCCGGACTTGACAAATTAAGTTGACAACAACAACTCGAATTGGCCGCTGCCGGGTTATCACTTCCGGTTCAACCCCGGAGTTGGTACATTCCCTTTCCGGTTGATGTTATTTGTAAATTTGTTTTGGGACTTGTAAAAGTGTTTCAGCACTTGTAAATTTGTCTCGGTGTTTGTAAATTTCTTTTCTGAAATGTAAATTTCTTTCTGAAATGTAAATTTGTTTTCTGAAATGTAAATTTGTTTTCTGAAATGTAAATTTGTTTTCCAAAATGTAAATTTGTCTCACGCTTCGTAAAAGTGTTTCACATTTTGTAATTTTGGTTTGCACCTCCCGGCCACCGTACTTTTGGGTGCAATAACTTTTACACTGAATGTCAAGTCTGTGTTTTAGCAAAAAAAAAAGCGTATGTGTCCAAAAACTACTGAGTAGGAGTTACATGACATAGGCTAAATCGTTTACATCTCTGGTTCACCCCAAAGAAAGATAAAACCTTACAGTAATCTCACAAAATCATGTATTCCATAAGTATGTAATCATGTCAATGCAATTTAGACAAGTCCAATGGATTCATAGACCCAGAAAACATGGGGTTAGACACCAAGATTACATGGCTAGGTCAAATAATGAGGGGGTTAGGATATTTTAAGGGTGTCCTGCCCATCTTGGACACCATGTTGAAAATTACACCTTTCTAGTGGTCAAACTTTGGTAAACTTTTAGTATGTTATGAAGGACACCGAATACTACAAAAAACAGATGAGAAACATTTTGCTAGAATTTTTTCAGGGTTAGGTGTTTTTTTTTTCATCCATGCAGCCAGCTATCTACCCAGTTTAGTTTCGTGCTCCATGGATTTTATTAATCTTTGCTTTCAAAGTTCTGTTTACTCTTTCCACCATCCCCTGCGATTGAGGATAGTAGACGCACCCTAGTCTCTGTTTGATTCTTAGTTGTTGTAAGATTCCTTCGGCTACTTTTTGGACAAAGGCACACCCATTGTCTGAGCTTATTTCTGATGGTAGGCCAAAACGTGGAATTATCTCTCATATTAGGAATTTCACAACAGTTTCTGACCCGAGGTCTTTTGATGGTGTTGCTTCAACCCAATGACTGAATCTGTCGATTATTACCAACATGTATCTTTTCCCCTGCATGGATTTTATCTTGTCAACATAATCCATCACAAGATGTTTAAAGGGTCCTTCTGGTACTGGAATATGACCTACTGGTGTAGTTATTCCTTTTTTCACATTGTTTTGAGCACAAATTTCACACTGTCCCAACACCTCATCAATCATTGACTGTAGGTATGTTGACCAATAACCTTGTTGTTTTATCTTCTTCATCACTTCCCCCCTCGCACAGTGATCCACACTGTGCTTGTCAGATATCAACAAAGTCAACAATAACACTGGTGCAACCAACAAACCTTCGTGAGACCGCCATAGTCCCTTCTGTTGGGAATCGATATTGATTATTAATTAACATGTTATTATCAATTAATTAAAAAATATTATAGTTGATTAATGAAACCTAGGTAACTATGAGTCATTAATGACCACGGGGCACCACCCTGAAATCAGGGATCAATAATCAAATGATTTACCTTTAGTCTCAAAGCCTGAAAATTAATCAAATTGTCAATATTATGAAAATATCAATAATTAGATAAGAGGGAAGGCATGAATCCGAGCACTGACCATCTCAACCAGCAGTTATTACAATATGGGATTGTGCAAAATAATCACAGATGCTGCTCGGTTAAAATCAACAGTATTTATTCAAGCTTTTCTCCACAAAACAAACCACCTAATTTAACAAACAGTTTCCTTCAACAACTAGCAACATCAAAACATAAGAAAGCCGTGTGTGTGCGCGTGCATGCCAGGAAGTCCCCAATAAAGACTACAAAGATGGCCGAACGTGGCTTGGGAAGTCACGTTCGCCAGACTACAAATTAGTGGGTGTGACTTAAGAAGTCTTGTCGGAGAGACTACAGGAAACACCGGACGTCACGCGAGAACGCGGCTTCCGAGGTGATGAATTCAGATTCACTGATTCATATACCTGGAATTCAAAAATGGCAGCAGTGACTGTATCGACCAAAGGTGATCACTACACGTGCGCGCAAGGTTTGAACCGCCGCCTTTGCTCTCGTGTGCGTTTTGGTCACACAAGAGGTGAATGTAGAGGGATAATACCCACAGTCCCAAAAAGGTAGCCGTGCTACCGAGAGGAGTCCGTCTTAAAAGTCAATAAAGGGGATATGCTGGACACACGTCTTATGTTATAGCGGGTTATTAACTATAAGTTTACAACAGATCGCCCATAAGATTACATGTATCTCGGTGTGTGTGTGTGTGTGTTAGTAAAAGAGGGAAGAAGCTAAGTGGGGGCTTAGCAGACAACAAAGAAACAAACACAACGACCATGTGGTGCACAGTGGGCGTCTCTCCCTTGAAAAGTGGCCAACAAGCAAATCGAGGTTTGTTTATCATCCGCTGATCAAGCCGGAATACGATGTATTGTGGTCACACTCAGCGGCAAGACTGTACAGGCTAGATTAGCCTGAATGAGCTCCTACAAGCGTAGCAAACACAGTTAGCACACAGTACAGGCAACCATAAATCGGACTCGGCGGTCCTTTCACAACAAAATAAAAGCACAAAGAAAACCACGCTATATACTATCTGTTTCTGCCCAAACAAAAGCCTCTTACTTGGTTGCCGCTTGTTGCAGTAGCGTGGGTGCCCGTCTGACTTGAAGCTCCAGCTCGTTCGGGAGCGCAAGGGGTCAAGCTTTAGCGTCTTAAAAGCTGACGGCAGGCTGTTCACAGAGTTATGTCGACTCGATGGAAGGGACGGTTTTGTCTCCTTCTGAAGAATATTTCTTCTCTCTGCATTTGGTGAGGAAACAGCTGGATCGGGCAGCATTCCTCTAGGGATCCAAAGCAATAATGACAAACGTCCGAACAAAAACGAAAGTAAAACAAAAACAGTCTCTGTCTCGTCCACCGAGGAGGGAACTGAAATTATCTCAAGCAAAGTGAAAAACATTTCTCAAATTTGAACCCTTATGGCAGTGGTTGCAAGAAACCGAAGTCTCTTCACAACATAAGCTCCCGGGAAATACAAAGGGCAGGAATTCTCCGTGACCTTTTAACGTGGGAGTGTCGTCATTGCGATCCCAGCGGAGCCTCCGGGCTCACAGCCAATAGGGACCGGGTGAACGTCTTGGGGGCAGGTCAACCTGGTCACGTGTTTCACACCTTGTTCCCTGTTCTTTGTTCTGTAGTTCCTTGGGGCAGAGGTCCTAGTAGTTAGGCTTCTGGCTTCAACTACAGGCCTCTCTTGGTCTCTTTGTTTGAGGCATGAGGGCACGAGCCCTTCCTTAGATGCCCCCCCTCTGCTGCCATATAGTGTGTTCACTCGATCCTGCCCTCTGTTGTATCAGAATAATGTCCTCTGGGGTAGCAACTGGCTCTGTTGACACAACGGGTGTTTGGATGGCCACTTGGCTCTTCATGACAAGTTTTGCTGCCTGGTCTGCTGCATTGTTACCTGGGATGACATCATCATTACCTTTTCTGTGTGCTTGACATTTGATTATGGCAAGTTTTGTGGGCTGCATCATCGCTGAAATTAGGTCAATGATTTGTTATTGGTGTTGGATTGGGGTGCCGTCAGTTTTCTTAAACCCACGTTGTCTCCAAATTGCCCCATACATGTGATGTACGCCATGGGCGTATGCTGAGTCAGTAAAAAAACATTAGCAGTTTTGTTTTTAGCCATTTTGCATGCTTCTGTTAGCACTTTCAACTCTGCAAGTTGCGCTGAGCATGGTTGAGTGCAGCTTGCACTCTGCTGAGTGAGTGCTGCTTTTACTGTTTTTAACTCTTCTCTCTCTTGTCCTACAACACCTGCATGATTTCCTAAATGATCCCTGAAACAGGAACCATCAGCAAAATATGTTAAATCTGTGTTTAGTAGTGGAGTAGACTCCAAGTCTGGTCTTAGTTTAGTGTACCTTGTTGCCTCTGCTACACACTCGTGTGGTTTACCTTTCAAATTCATTGTTTGACATTTCTTTATCGTGATGTCTGGATATGTTAGCAAAGACATGTACTGCAGACATCTTGCTTGAGTCAATACAAATTTACCCTGATCAGCCAGGGCAGACTGCCGACGGCAAGAAAAACGGTTAGCTGCTAGCTAAAGACCGCTAACGTAGCTAACGACCGTTAGTCACATGGCTTCCGGGGAGAAGGTCATGCTTGGCAGTAGCAGGAAGGTGCTGCATGTCACGCAGATGCCATGTGATCCCTCTTGAGTAGATGTGATGATGTATACACGGCTGATTATTTTTGATTCTGTTGTTTTATGTTAGATATATTTTCCAGAAATTCCATCACTCTTGGCAGCTGTGAGAGCCCTCATTTCAGCTAAGGTCATAGAGGACTATGAAGCAGAAGGCAAATATGAGGTTTCTCTACCATCTCCACCTCCTCAACCCACATCGCCCAAACCAACAACAACAGTATGTACATTTTTGTAATGATCAATTAAAAACACAAAACATTCTGTCACTGGTGATTTTCTTTTTTATTCCTGTGTTTCTTTCCTTCTTACAATTAATTAGGTGCAACTAGGGAATGATGACGCTGCTGCAGTGTCTGCCCATTGTTGGGAGACGGCAAAGGCACAAGCCACAGCAAAAGGAATGGCCCGCACCCTTCTGCTGGGCCTGTTCAGCGTTGACGTCCTGCTCAATTCCAACCTGACAGGAGGGATCAACAAGGTCGATCCATCTGCGGAGAGACGCCAGCCTCTGGACCCAGAGAGGCTTAAAGCTTTACTCAGTTAGACAGTAAAAAAAAAAACGTTTTATGGATTAATATATTTTGCTTAGGTTATTAAGGGTAACCAACACTTTAGGACTGAAATGTACACAACTAATAGCGAAACAGATGGATGAATACAAAGTTTTAACAGCTTTGATATTCTTTTAGATATAAAGCAATTTCTCTATCTAGTTAGAAGTCATCAAACATTTTATCAGCATTAATATGGATCCCTGTTTTACCTTCAAAATCCCAGCACCAGTTCACCTCCCATAGGCAGACGCTTGGCTATAGCAAAGTACAGCTGCTCTCACTGACCACAATACTTCCTGGAAAACTTAAAGTGGGTAAAGTAGGATATAACCTCACTCTAAAAGCCCTCTTGGAGAACCTTGGTTCCTTGAGAAGCCAATTCTGATTTAGGACTGAACTATTTACAGGTAAACGACTGAGGTGCGAGTACAAGGCATACAAGGAAAATATTACCAGTATTGGGATTCACCTCATCTTTACTTTTGCAACAATCAGAGGCTAACATTGTGGATGTCCTGCTTATTTTCTTATCTTTTACAGATGCGGTTGTCCAACACCACCCAGGGGCGAAGATTCCAGAAATACGGACAGCAATAAACAAAAGGATTTGTGAGTTAAGACACCAGAGGTCCGTTTCACAAAGCAGGTTTAGTGAAAACTCTGAGTCTGTTAACCCTGAAATGAGGGAAACTCTGAGTTTTCCGTTTCACAAAGGGAGGTAACTCAAACCAGAGAAAGAAGGGTAACTCTAGCCTGTTTCACAGAGAGAGGTAACTTAAGCTTTCGGTCAGTTACCATGGTAACATACTCTTTGAAACAAACCTGGTCGGGACCAGGTTTTTCTAAGCAAACCTCGAGTTTCTCTCTGTCTCCGCCCTCTTTCAGCCACACACGGTATTTGATTTCCTCATTCATTTAGTCAGCGGGCGAGTTTTGGCGTAGTAA
>CAEMYA010000160.1:736186-752711 GCA_903131615.1 Diplodus sargus
TCTTTCTATACTTGTGGTGCACGCGCTTAACTCCAGGTGAAACTACTCCGAGTTGATCAAACTAACTCAAATCAGCTATTCTGGAACCGAAAACTCAGAGTTTCCTATCTCAGAGTAGATCAACTCTGAGTTCAGGGTTAGACTCAGAGTTTGTTGAACCTGCTTTGTGAAACGGACCTCAGGAGAAGAAACAGTCCAAGGACAACTGAAGGACTGACCTAGGCTGGACAATCAGAGCGAGTCTTGATGTTGGCAGGGATTGTTGTCCTGTTTTCTTTCCACTGAGGGACTGTTGTAATTTTGCTGCACTGATTACTGTTTTATTGTAATGGACAGTTGTCCTATTGGAAATGTTTTATCAGTGTTTTTGTTCATTTATTGTGTTGGCAACTTGGCATTAAAAAGTGCCTTTCATTCTGTGTGTTCTCAAGTTTCGTTCAGCTGCTGCATTAACATTCAGTTAATGTAAACTATAGTGATGTCTCATTCAATATATATTTTATATTAAAATGTGTCAGACATTGTATGTGAGATTATTTCATATTTACCATGTATACAATATATATAATATTTATATATGTATTCTAAATCAATGTTTTCAACATATTTAAGACATGTTCCCATATAGATCTAATTATAATATCTTGTACATTGAGGTATATTATCATAATTTTACATATATTTACAATGTCTTCCAATATATAATCTCATATCTAATGTGGGACATATTTCAATATATAACAATATATTATACAGTATAACTATGTATTTAATCAATATATGAAAACGGCAATAATTGCAGTATTTTCCCATATATTGCAATATATCACTTACATATATATAATATATTATTACAATATATCATATGGTATATTAATATCTACATTTCACAATATATGAATACACATGAAATATATTGTCAGATAATATATTGAGAAATATATTTTTGTTGCGTAAGGGTTCTTATGGGGTGGTTTCCATTAACATCCAAGTAATCTATTTTTTAATGTGTTCATTCGAAGTCACAGTCAAAATCACAGGAATTACAAACTGTTATCTCATGTTTTTTGTTTTCATGTTTATACCTTAGCCTACATTGTTATTAGCTAGCTCAGTACTGTCGTTTTAAAATGATATGCACATCGTAACTAAGCTGTAATGGGAGGTTTTGTCTTGTAATGTGAGCATCTGCTGTTAATTTGAATAATGCTTAAATTGCTTGAATTGACTGATGCTCATGATTTAGCACCTAGTTTACTGGAGGATAGTTTGGATGAATACATCCAGAGTTAGGTGACAATGTTATTGTAATAAAATCATTTCCATTTCAATAAAGTACCTTCTAATTCTGATCAGCCCACTAAAGTGCTTAAGGAAAATAACACTACATCAACATTAACAACATGACAACTGCTTTTGATAACCATTGTTCAAACCACTACAATACTTTGGGTTAGGGTAACAGATACCAGATGTTACTGAATGAATGTAGGGGGAGGGCTAAATGAGATGCAAATGAGCACCATTGTGTTGACTAGCCAGGGGGTGAGAATTTCCTGCTGTGAGAATTGCAAATGTCTTGGGGCTGTTTTCTCCCTAAAGGGTTTTGAGATGTGCATACATTCAAATGGCCACAACTTCTTCAAATATTATCAGATTTCCATTAGACATAATTGGAAAGCTTAGACTACACTTTCAGAATTTGTAAATAACTCAAAATGCCTCTCGGGAGACTTGTTGCTATTTTTGTCATGGCTGGTCACATATGGTTCTGTCAGAGATTACTCTTCCCAAATAGTTAACTTGGGGTTGACAGTACTGCAACTTAGCTTGTGAAGCTTTGTGTCCCCTCTTAGCTAACTTTTAAAGTAGTTTAACTGAGTCTTGGTGGCATCAACATATTGTATCGGTGTACTGTTCATTGTTATGCCGTCCAGGTCTTGTCTCCATATCTGATTGAATACATGTGGACTGTGTAACACAGCGGACACGTATCCAGTGGAAATTAGGGGTAAGGCGTACTGTGGAGTCACTCTCACAGGTCTAGTAAAAATTACTCACCTAGTAACTCGTAAACTTCATATTTATTTAAGAAAGGGCCCAACGAGTGGGGGAAGAATCACCAAAGACCAGGGAAAAAAGAAAAAATGCCAAAAGTGCCAGAAAAAAACAACTTGCAGCAGCTCAAGCTAACACTCGTAGCGGAACGGCAGCAAGCCAGAGGAATCCCGGAACAAACATGGATTCCGGAGATATCATCGGGCGATTAATGAGCTGAAAAATGATATCAAGGGGCACAATGATTGTTTGCAACAGGAAATTATTCAACTGAGGCAAGAAGTCAACGGGAAACTCAATAATCTTGCAATGGCAGTGAAGAGCCTGTCAGACCGTGTTGATGAGGCAGAGTCCCGGGTGGAGGAGGTGGAGGAATGGACTGAGGAGGCAACTGAGATGCTCTGTACATATATCAAACAACAAAGATCCCTGCAGCAAAAATTAACGGACTTAGAATCGCGGTCGAGAAGAACCAACATACGCATTTTTGGAATGGCAGAGGGGGAAGAGGGAAACTCTGTACTGCAGTTTGGAGAAAAAATCTTTAAAAGCGAGTTGCCAGCATCACAAGACATGGACCTGAAAATACAGTGGGCTCACCGGACCCTGGCACCCAGATCGCGACCCGATGCACCCCCAAGACCCATTGTTGTCAACTTCTTCACCACCAAGGAGTTGATGCTGAAAGAAACTTGGAAAAAGAGGAAAATACAAGTGGGTGGAAGATTAATCTACTTCGACCATGATTATGCGTCGCAGATAGTTAAGAAGCGCAAGGTATATAACAGGATCAAGAAAACCCTAAAACAAAAGGGGATCTGCTTCCAAACACCATACACAAGCATGCAAATTCACTGGGCCACGGGAGTCCACACATACAACACCGCACAGGAGGCACAGAGAGAGCTGAAGAAGTGCGGCTTTACTGTGGAAGAACTGGAGTCAACCGAAGGAGAGAGCTTCGCGGAGACACGGCTTTTGGAGCAGATGGGATGGCTACAGGCAGTGGGGCGCCGGGAGAAGGGGGCTGCCGCAGCCCGGAGAGCAAAGGAAAAACTCCAGGAGTTCAAGAGAGGACATACCGAGGACTCAGGAACATGGTGTTGGGCCTCACATTACACGAGGCCCAGTTAAGGAGTGTTCAACAACAATAAAAGGGGATTTAGGTTAAATTCGGCTATGAATAATAATTAATTATTATAATATGATCCAATTTGCATTAGATCACCTCAGGGCACCACCCTTGAAGAAGGGAAAAGATAGCAATTTTACTAAATCAGTCTCATAAAAATGTACTGAACTGTTTATAACTCTGGTTAATAATTAACTTAATAACTACAACCAAATTTACCATAACAGCTAGTAATGTTTGAAGGATTTTGGAGTTCTTGACAGTGTAGAGGTTGGCAACATTCACTCTTGTACAATATTAAATGGACAGCAAGAAGGTTCAAAGTCTTTTATTTAACACAAAGATGGAAACACACAATCTAACTAACATGTACTATATACAAGTGTGTGTGTGTGTTTGTGTGTGTGTGTGTGTGTGCCTGGCAGAACAAAGAAACAATGGCAGTCAATGAAATCACATGTGGGTGTGATATGCTCTAGCCTCAAGGAAAGTGTGTGTGTCCCTGTGTGTGTATGTGACGTGATGCCAGGTTATAGAAGATGGTTAGTTGCATGCAGAGACTCTGAGTCTGTGTGAAGCATAATTCGACTAATGTTGAATTAGCAGTCTAGGGAAGCAAACTACCAATAACTTGACTTAAGGTCACAGTAACACCAACAGTGAATAAACACATATATTGAACACAAATGCATTACATCAACCAGAGTTTAGTCCTGTTCAACGCTACCAGTCTTTGAAGAGAAGGTGCTGGTGGTTACAGGAGAAAGTTGGGGCTCCAATGTTGAACAAAGCTGTTCTTGCTGTGCAAGGTTTGATGAAAGGCGGCAGAGGAGGAAACTGGTCGCTCCTTTCCTTTGCAAGGATAGCAGCTCGGTGCTAACCTGCTTGGTGTTCCTCAGATCCTCAGATTGGCAGGAACTCGTGTCGCTGCAGTGAGGAGAAGTTCTTTGGGCCTGCCCAAATGCAGCTTGCAGCTCTCCACAGCTTGTTGGGCCCAGAAGATGGGATCTTGAAGGCAGGCAGCCTTGTGGGGGGAGGTGGAGAGGAGCCCTTGAAGATCTGAAGTTGAAGGTGTAGAGGGTGTTGAGTCAGAGAGAGAACAATGCTCTCTAACCCTATGCTCTGGGGTTTTGACTACCTGATCAGCAGGGGGTCTGTCAACCTGACCAATAGAACCGCTAACCTGAATTTTGCACCTAGGTGTGAAGAAAGGGGAATTCTGGGACATTGAGTACAGTTCAGAGTCCATTTTGAAATCCACAATGAATGACTTCATCTGTAGGTCCCAACAGTGGTCTTAAATGGCATTACCCAGTATGAAAAATTTAAATTCGAGACTCTGATATGTTTCTTTTCTTTCTAAGCACTACACAGAGCATCAAATGCCTGGCAGAGGCGGCTTCATTTTTCTTCATTTGTAAAAGCTGGACAAGTAGGATGGCAGAGTTATTGTTTTTTGAGCCATTAACCACCCTTAACATTGGGCCCTCTCGGAGTGAGAGGCTTTTCCCTCGACTCACCAAAGGAGTCACAGTTGAGGGGGACCAAGATCTCACCTCATTTTTGGAGGTCTGTTCAAGTTCAAGTTTGTGTTTTTTAATTGCAGTTCATGTTAAGAGTTTGTTTATGGGAGCACTGACGTGCTCGCTTTGAGGAGTATACATGATAGGGTCACATAGTCTGAAATGTGCTTCCTTAAATGTGAATGGCCTGAGTAACCCTGTAAAGAGAAGTAAGATACTTGCTAAAATGAAAAAGGATAAGGTGCAAATCATATTTCTCCAAGAGACCCATATGTCCAAAAACGAACACGGGAAGTTGAAAAAGTTTGGGTATTTAAGCTATTTTTTTAGTTCATGTGAAAACAGCCGAAAAAGAGGTGTGGCTAAGCTGATTTCCAACAGTCTCAATTTTGAATTAATTACAGAAAAGAGTGATACACAGGGTAGATATATGATTATCAAAGGAAGGATTGATAACATCCTTGTCACATTTGCTAATATATACGCACCTCCAGAGTGTGATAGAAAATTCTTTAAGTCTTTATTTCGCACTTTAATTTCTGAAAGTGAAGGAGTAATAGTCTGTTAGAGTTTAGATTCCCCGCGGGCCGGGTCGGGCCGATATTTCCCGTCACTTTCCTCGGGCCGGGCCGGGCCCTTGATCAAGCATTTGTGTGTGTGTGTGTGTGTGTGTGTGTTTTAATAACTCTAAATAATGACTGTATTTCCAGCTAGAAAACGCACATCTCTCTCCTCCCTCCATGTTGCTCGTGTCGCTGCGTGGTGTTACACGCGAGTTGTCCTCGTGCTGAAAATGTGACTTCTCCCGCATGTCACGTCACTCCTTGAGACGCAAGAAGAAAGCAAAATATATATTTTTACAAGGAAAATGACGAAAATAATAGTAACGCACAGTGACTTGAATACTTTAATCTGATTTCTGGTTTGGAAATATTACCGCGTTAGATTATTCATTACTGAAAAAAGTGGTCAGATTAGAGGAAAGCGTTACCGGCGTCACTGATTGTGTAGTTTTAGTGCAACATGGAGTTTTAGAACGTCAGTTATAACAACCCACGTATTAAAAAAATTTCGAGTTTAAATCGGGTTCGGGCTCATAATTACAGTTAATGTGTCGGGCCGGGCCGGGCTCGGACACAACATGCACGGGCTCGTGTCGGGTCGGGCTTGATATTTTGGGCCCGATCTAAACTCTATAGTCTGTGCAGGGGACTGGAACACAGTTCTGAACTACTATCTGAACAAAAAGATATAATTGGCTTAAGTCAAGAGATCTCAACTTGCTAATTCTAGAGACAGGTTTGTTCGATGTGGAGGAACCTTCATGCATTTGAAAAAGACTATACCCACTACTCAGCTACTCACCAGGTTCATTCCAGAATAGACTTCTTTTTGAAGAACGTCACCGATAGACACAAGGTGAGGGAATGTACCATAGGAACAGCAGATATATCAAACCACAATGTAATTTATTTAACTATCCATCTGAATGACATGCTTTTGGACATGCCTGCCTGATGCAGGCCAGTCCAGTTATGAACTTATCTCCTGCGAATGTAAGAAGGGTTGTGTTAAGCAGTGTAAGTGCAAAAAAGCTACTAGACTACACAGACTACACAGCTCTCTGTTACTGTGAAGGGGATTGCTGAGAGTCTTCCACGATTTACCCCATGTTTGGACAGTTACTATTGTCAGTTATCAATAGTTGTCAGGCCTATCTTGCATTGTGAGCTTCCAAATAGGCTAAATACTAAAGTTGCCACCTGAATTCCTAATCATAAAAGTGTGTGATTTGACCCCAATATCATTCATTTCACAGGAATCCATGCAACTTTGAAGCAGTAATGATTTTCAAACCAGTCATGGTGGCCATCTTGAAAAAAAACAGCCATCTTGAAATGTATTTGTATCATTCATGTACAAACTCGAAAGAGGTCAATACATTTAGCTAACTATATGATCAATATCATATTATAATCAACACACAAAAGAAAATTCACATGGAAATGGTAGTCAATGGCGGCCATTTTGAAAAATAGCTGCCATGGCCGCCATATTGAAAATTTGCAATGGCCCGATATTTTTTATTTATTTTTTTTACTGTCTTTGGCCAAGTGTACCAAATATTTTTTTCTTATACTTTATTAATCCCGGGGGGGGAATTATTCATCAGATATTTCACATACACACCCGTAATTCTCTGCATTTGACCCATCTCTAGCTGCATATTGTATACACAAATACACACACCCTGCCAGCTAGGAGCAGTGGGCTGCTGTGACAGCGCCCGGGGAGCATATGGGGGGTTCGGTGCCTTGCTCAAGGGCACCACGGCAGTAGCCCAGGAAGTGAACTGGCACCTCTTCAGTTACCAGTCCCCTTCCATATTGTGGTCAGTAGCTGGACTTGAACCGGCAACCCTCCGGTCCCCCATTATGCTGTTAAGCCACCCCATTATTATTGACAAGGATCAGACAGGGTTTATAAAAGGACGCCAAACTCAAGACAACATCAGACGAACTTTGCATATTATAGAACAGATTAATAAAAAACATCTAAGTGTGGTTCTGGCCTTTGACAGGGTCTGTTGGCCCTTTCTGTACCGAGTGCTAGAAAGGCTGGGCTTCAATGGTCAATTTGTCAGATGCATAAAAGGCTCTTTACAGAGATCCAACTGCTAGAATAAAATAAATGGCCATCTGACAGGTAGTTTTAAGCCATTCAGAGGCACCCGCTAGGGATGCTGTCTTAGCTCCGCACTTTTTTGCGATATTCATAGAACCCCTAGCACATGGTATAAGACAAAATAAAGAGTTGAGAGGAATCAGCATAGCAAATGAGGACCATCTAACAGGACTCTTTGCAGACGACATCATTATCTATCTCCAAAATCCTAATTTAACACTCCCTAAACTCATGACAACTTTAGACGAGTATGGCCAAAAGGCAGGTTATAAATTGAACATAACTAAGACACAAATTCTCCCTTTTAATTACACACCAAGTAAAGATATTAGGCTGAAATATAAAGTGAAGTGGGAAGCAAAATCAATAAAATACTTGTGTGTTAATTTGTCAGAAACTTGATAAAATATATGAAATAAACTACAAAATGATAAATGATAAAATAAATGATGAAATAAAGGCTGCTGTACCTTTTTTCATCATTACCTGTCACAATCCCAGATTCACAGTTTTCCATGTGGGACAAACAGTTATCAAGGTTTATCTGGGCTGAAGCAAGACCAAGGGTAAGATTTAAAACACTTCAAATTGACAAAGACCATGGAGGCCTTGCAATACCAAATCTAAGGGAACACTATTATGCTGCCCAGATGAGATACTTCATCTACTGGTGTTCTCCAGAGTACCAAGCTAGGTGGAAACACATTGAATTAAATATGGCTAATTATCAACCTCAAACCAGGTTAGGTGGGAAAGAACACACAGACCATAAGGGAGAAAAAATGATCTTAGAGGATGCACTTAAAAATTGGTATGAGATAGTTGAAAATATATAAGCTAGAAGGAGACAGTAAACGTCTAATTTGGCCTTCTCAAACATCTCAGTTTAGTCCTGGAGAAACTGACATCACATTTGCAAGGTGGAGAGAAAAGGGGATTACAGCGATGTGTACACTCTTGGAGGGAAAAACTTTTTAAAAACTTTTTAAAACCTCAAAAGACAATTTGATTTAGATAATGGTGACCTGTTTAGATACCTACAGCTAAGACATTTCTATGAGACAGAAATCAAAAGAGGAGTTTCAGCAGAAGTAAACAAAGTGATTGAAATGTTTACTAATGCATATAAACGTACACCCATAAAGATTGTCTCTAAGTTGTATAGAGGTCTACAAAAACTAAATGGAAGGAACTCATTATATGTAAAATGGAAATGGGAGCTAGAACTGAACATTAAACTGTCGGCGAGTGATTGGCATTCTATGTGCAGAACTCAACAAACTTCCACCAGCTCTAAAAGATGGAGGGAGTTTGGATGGAAGAATTTAATTCGCTTCTGCATCAAACCACACATAAAAAATGAACAAATAGGTGAACAGCAGCAATGCTAGAGACAATGTGGGCAGATGAGTGCCAATCACACACATGTTTTTTGGTCATATGTAAAATTGCAGGGGTTCTAGGACAGAGTAGTTCAGATTCTGGAAGAGATTTTTTCCTACAAGATACCTAGGGAGCCCCGGACAACTGTACCTGGGCTTGACTCCATAGGGTACTATTCAAAAGAAAGACTTGTATCTTTTCAAACTACGGATCTTGGCATGTAAAAAGGCCATAACAAGAAACTGGCTGAAAAGTGACCCCCCAAGTCCGGGACAGTGGCTGGATATTCGTGAGGAGATTTACTCGATGGAAAGACTGACTTACTATCTCAGAATGAAAGCAGGGACCCTGGACCAACAGTGGCATAAATGGACTATTATATGAAAAAAGATGGGTCAAACACTCAGCAGACCTAATGGACAGTGATAAAAGCTGCAACAAGAGTGGTGTGCCCCACCTCCACATCTGTTTTTTTTTTTTAAAATGTACTTTATTGTTCGCCTCCCCAGGTTGGAGATTGCATTGTTGTGCACTTGCACAATGCAAAAATAAATAAAAAGTTTCCCAAAAATTCTATAATAGAATGAGTTGCAATATTGCACACAATTCAACAATAATGTTTGCTTTATATCATTCCTAATGACATTTTATATTTATATCTTACCCACAGGAATAAGAGCAAAACGATACACCTTACACAAGACTACATTTCTGAATCTTGAACATTATTTTACCATTTAACTGAATACAACTTATATGGTTACGAGAGCATTTTGTCTACTACAAAACGTTTTTCTATTTCACTGGCAGATATCGTCCATGCCTTTGCATCCTGACATAAATGCAATCAAAACACCAGTTCATTTTGTCATGTAGCTTCTGTCACATTCAGCTGTAACTAACTGTTACACTAAAAGTCTGAGTTCTTCAGACTTCACATTATCAAGAGCCATTTTCTGTCTCACTGCACATCCGACACCTCACCTAATTTGTGTGAGAGACTGTAGCCTACATTCTGCTGAATTCTACGGAATGACAATCCTTAAGATGGCCGTAGGTTTATTGTGCATTGCAAACGCCAAAATATGCATTCTCAAATTACACTAACTGATACTAACTGGCTAAAGACTATTAATCGCATGCTACACGGTAATAAATGGTCTGAAGCAAGAGGAATTGATAGCCTACCTTGTGCACTGACTGCTAACTCTACCTGAGAAAGTATTGACCACGGTCACGTTAAAATAATCCATAAACTACTGCTCAATAGCTAACGTAAAGTAACTGCTCTCTGGCATCAGTTACTTGTAAAATACATAGAGTAAAATCTCAATTTAGCTTGCACCAAAGTTTAGGTGCTGCTTTTGTTCTGCCTGTTTTGTGATAAAGTGCCTAATATTTCTATACTTAAATAATATCGACATTATTATTATTACGACTATGAGGATTTTTCATTAGGCTATTTTTGGTGCCCCGTTAGCACTTCGTGCCCTACGCACAGCACGTGATGCGCGTGGTGGGAGCAGCGGCGGTGGATAGAGGACAATAGAATACAAGCATTATCGAGACAGCTATCTGATGGCAAACACACAGAAAAGCACACAGCAGAAAAACATATTAAGCACAACACTGGATTAGCTGAGTAGCTGGTCCCCCAGATAGACTAGCACAGATCAAAATATGGCCAGTCTAACATCCTTGATCAATCCTGCTGTTGGTCGTTAACCTGATGACATGCTTCCTCATGACATGAGTCTTGTCTCTCGTGAAGCTGCGCTCTTGTCATCTTTTTGCCAGCCTTTAAAGCAATGGGCCATCCTTTGCTGTCCCCGAGAAGTGCCAGTTGCTTTCGTTCTCTGCATGTAGAGAAATGAGCATGCGGACATGGTTGTCTCCACATTTTCTAGACATCTTCTTCTTCACCGTTTTTCTCAAACAAATTATGCCTAACTCCTGCTGCCAGCTGATTTTAAAATCCTCCGGTTGTGGTTTCGCCCACTTAAAATGTAATCAGATCATCACACCCCTATTCCATACTGAAGGCGTTCCCATTCACACAAATGTCATCTTGGTGGAACAGTCTGTCCCCCTATTCCCCCTAGCTTTCACACAGAGAGCGAAGTGGAATAACGGTACAAGATTCCCGCCTTGAAAAGGCAGTTTGAATGGGGCTGCTGTCTGGTAATGGCTTTACTAGAGCCGTCTGAGGTAAATAGTGAAACACACCAGAACCTCAGAGTGGAAGTCGAATGCAAGTTATTACGTATGACGCTGCTCTTCAGCTTCGAAGGATTAGCACTGTGTGATGTGCTGAAGAGATATTAGTACGGTAAAGGGCGAGGGATTCAAAGTGCTAGTTCACTACCTTGAGGCCAAGTATGTATGTTGTGACATCAAGAGATACTGTTACTAAACATATGGAAAAGCACTTCAGACTGCTGGACAGCTCTCACAAAGGAACGTTAACTTCACAACTAACTTCATCAGTGCTGACAGGGAGTCCAGTGTGCTCCTTTCTCCAGTGCTGTTGTTGCGGCTAAACCACATGTGGAAATAAGTTCAGCTGTGCAAGACTCATTGGGTCAAAGGAGCAATGGATGCGATGGAAGGTGCCTGTTACAATTTGGTAAACAAGGTGGGGCCAGTGTTTAATCAGAGGGGCCCATTAAAAAACGGAAACAAATGATATTTAAACATTAAATACTTTTAATTTTGCTTTACATTAAAATCATACAAAAGTTTATTTTGTACATAAAGAGCGCATCGATTGAAACAATGAGGTAGGGCCATCAAAAAGAAATTAAATACCGTAGGACAATGCTGCAAAAGGTGGGAATGGACCCCTGACCCCATCATACCTGTTTCGCCTAAAGCTCCTTCTCTTGTCCCTCCCTCCGCTCGGATGGCAGACGGCGGTGGGCGCCAAGATACCTAGGACGTCAACGCTAGGATAGCAGATGGCGGTGAGCGCCGGGGACGCCCGAGATGGTGGGCGCCAGAATACCAAGGACGTCAACGCCAGGATGGCGGACGCCTAGAAGGTTAGCGCCGGGGACACCGGGGCGGGCGCCATGACACCGAGGATGTCGATGCCGGGACAGCGGACTCCGAGAAGGTTAGCGCCAGGGATGCCGGGGCGGGCGCCACGACACTGAGAATGTCCATGCCGAGACAGCGGATGCCGAGAACGGTAGTGCCGGGGACGTTGAGGGCAGCGGGGATCGTGACACCAGGGATGCCGTATGTTGGGAACAATAGACTGATCAGGTATCACCACAACAGTGACTTTTCTTTTATTAAGTTTTGGTATTTTGAAATGGTACCATCTTTTATTGTAATAAATCTTTTTTTAATGAAACCCTCCTGATGGTCTTTTAACTCTGCTCCCCCCAATTTTAAAGAAGCTGTGTGTTTTTAAAAAGAGTCCTAGGCTCTTATACCGAGGTGGCGTTGTCGGGTTTTAATGTAAATTTTACTGATCTTAGACAGGGCCCTGAATTGGCAGTTGGGCCCGGCCACAAAATCGTTTTGCTTACCTTCGCCTCTTGCAACAAGACATTAGCGGCTCCTCTCTTCAAAACTTGCTGCTGCCGTACTCATTCTCACCTCGCACCCGGCAATGCAGTGTTTGGGTGCGTCGCTGGCAGGGGCCAGGGACATTTTTACAGGTGCCCCTGTAGGCCCCTGTGTAGAACCGCCACTGGTGAGGACCCAAGTGCAGACAACACACAGAACAAAAAGCAAGCTTTGTTTAAGAAAAGCTAAATAAAACACCAAAACCAAAGGTCCAAAAAAAAAAGGAACAAAAACCAGAAACATACCACAAAGACACACCAGGAGACACCAATAGACACTAGAGATGACGCGGGTGGGAACACGGGACAAACATGCAACAAACTGACAAAGACATGAGGGAGAACAAAGACCATATACAGACACACTAACGAGGAGATCATGTACAGTTGGAGTGAAGCGGGAAAAGTACAGGTGAGGGAAAGGAACGGAAAATCACTGGAAGGAGGGGAACTAAAAAGCAAGACATGACACACGAGGGCACAATTTCACAATAAAACAGGAAATACAAGAACACAAAAACCAGGATCATGACAGTGCCACTTGTATTTCACGAAAAATGACCAGTTAAGATAATAAGATGCTGCATGGAATGTCAATAATAATAATAATCTAATATTATAGTAATCTATAAATGTTCTTTTATATAAGTAAAATTTCAATTAATGAATTAATATGAATCTTATTTTATCTATTCAGGACGTTAACTACAGTTCAACAATAATAAATCAACTTTACCTTAATGTGCTGTAATGTTAACATTATCCTGTATTCACAGCATGGCAAGCAGGGCTGTAAACTAGCGGTCGCTACTCGCCAAATGCGACTAAAATATTCCCCTGGCAACTTAATTTTGGAGGGATACATGCCACGGGGCGGGTAAATGTTTGTCCCGATGGTCGTGCTCTTGCAATAAATTATGCATGATATAGCAAAACATTGTATTAGCTGTAAAGTGATATATTACTTACTTACTGCACTGAAGAAGCTCCCCCTACATCACGGCTGTAGAAAATAGTTCCCCTCAGAAGCAATGTAGCGTGCGCGTCACCGCTCTTTAAAAGTTTGGCGCAGTGACTGTGATTCGAGCGCAGCAATGTGGCGGCACATTTCCGGTGTGACTGAACCAAAGAGGAAAAACACAGAGGAGATAGATGGAAAGGAAGGTGACAAAGAAGGCGGAACATCGACGAAAAAAGCAAAAGTGAGGAAGTTCAGTGAGAAGTGGAAGACTGACAGGGAATGGCTTCAGTACGACGACTCGACGGGTGTCATGTTTTGCTCCATCTGCCGGACACATGCCAAACAAAAGCAGCGCTCAAATTCATTTGTGGTGGGCAACAAAACGATGAAACTCGAGACCATCCGGGAGCACGAGGGAAGCCGGTGTCACGGTATCTGTAAATCAGTGGCTCGGGCTCAGTGAAATTTAATTAATAATATTAAAATGTATTTCTAAATAATACTTTGGCCTCTTTTCTAAGCATGTATAGCTATATAATACTGTTATCTCCATGAAAAGTATATCCTCCTGAGACCCAGGAAAAAAAAAGTTTTTTAATTACTATTTTTTTTACATAAATTTAGTGTTGGGGTGGTCAAAAACATATTGCAAAGAAAACAATTTTTTTAACTTAATTTATTCAAATTTTACAACATGTCCTCTGTAGTGGACAACGGGACTTACTTGTTCTCAAATGTGAAACATTTAAAGGCTGAGTATGTACATGGAAAGTTCCACTGGAATCATTGAGTACTCCAAATACAAAACAAACAGCAAAGGTAGATTTATGTTTTTGTAACCATTAGACCTGAACCTTTTGTAATTTCTTTATTAGATTTTTGACACTTCATGGTATCATCCTCTAATAGATCTACACCGATCAGGCATAACGTTATGACCACTGACAGGTGAAGTGAATAACACTGATTATCTCTTCATCATGGCACCTGTTAATGGGTAGGATATATTAGGCAGCAAGTGAACATGTTGTTCTCAAAGTTGATGTGTTAGAAGCAGGAAAAATGGGCAAGCGTAAGGATTTGAGCGAGTTTGATAAGGGCCAAATTGTGATGGCTTGACGACTCATCATACCACAGCACACCTTCAGGAGTCTCGTGGAGTCCATGCCTCGCTGGGTCAGGGCTGCTTTGGCAGCAAAAGGGGACCAACACAATATTAGGCAGGTGGACATAATGTTATGCCTGATCGGTGTATGTCTGAATCTCACTGAATGATTCTATTAAGAGTCCTCTCTGCCTCTGTCATAGAGCTGTCTACTGAACAAATGTGAAACAAACATAAGTACAAAGTCCTGATGTCCACTACAGAGGACATTTATAAATTAGCTTTCTTTCAAAATGAAAATAAATAAGCTCAGCTCTGAAAACTCTCTCAGATATTCCTGAGATGTTTACTTACTTAAAACAATTGAAAAAAATATGTTTTGTTTTTTTTCAATTATGAATATCATGCATACCGTTCTTTCTTCAATAAAATTAGCTTTTTGGGAAGGCAGCCATTTTGAAAAGACATGCGCAGGCAAGTTGGCAAGGGCAAACCCCCCAAATGTGGTGTCACTGTAAAGCTCCAGTTGTCCTCTTTAAGGAACAACAGGACTTAATAGAGTGACATGTATAATATGAGAGATGTTAGCAAAAACGTAATGTCCCCTACAGAGGACAAAAATGAACTGCTGGGTCTCAGGAGAAAAAGAGGGTAGAGAGTAGATTCTTTCATCCACCAGTCCCCTTGGCAGGTGAGCCAAAAAGTTAGTTTACAGCCCTGATGGCAAGCTAAAGGAGAGGCTTCAGCGTGCTGCAAGCTAGCTGAGTTAACATTACTGCTGAGTGGCAGTTTGTTTAAATATGATATTGCCAGACAGATACAATTATTTAAGATCATTGTATTGTTTGCTCATAAAAAGAGGGCAATGTAATCCTCGAAAACTCCAAATTTGGCTTCATGACTTTATGTTTGGCGTGTCTCCTCCAGACATACAGAATGGTTCAGTAGGAGCCTGATCTAATTATCACACCCAGAATGCAATGCTGTTCACAGTATGATACATTTATAGGAAATGGCAAGATGCCTCGAAATATTGCACAGAATGCATTGTTTCTAGCAGTATTTTACAGTTTTAGATTAATTTGTCCATAACCATGGATTACTGACTGTGGAATATAAAGGTATTTAATGCTTATTTTGATAAAAAAAATGAAAAATAAAAAAAAAGAATACTTACAGCAACTTGCATCTGAACAATAGCCCATTCAGGAAATGCCTGTTTAGGAGATGCATACAGAATACCAGATTTATCAGACCAACCCAAATCAAACAGAAATAAACAGCCAACAAAAGAACATAAGCACTCACTACTAGGGATGTCCCGTTCAGGTTTTTTTTACCCCAATTCCAATCCATCCATCCATCCATCCATCCATTTTCTTCCGCTTATCCAGGGCCGGGTCGCGGGGGTAGCTGCCTGAGCAGGGACACCCAGACTTCCCTCTCCCCGGACACTGCCTCCAGCTCTTTCGGGAGGATCCCAAGGCGTTCCCAGGACACGCTGGGTGACATAGTCACACCAGCGTGTCCTTGGTCTTCCTCGGGGTCTCCTCCCGGCGGGACATGCCAGGAACACCTCCCGAGGGAGGCGTCCGGGGGCATCCGAAACAGATGCTCGAGCCACCTCTGCTGGCTCCTCTCGATGTGGAGGAGCAGCGGCTCTACTCTGAGCTCCTCCCGGGTGACAGAGCTCCTCACCCTATCTCTAAGGGAGCGCCCCGCCACCCTGCGGAGGAAACTCATTTCGCCCGCTTGTATCCGGGATCTTATTCTTTCGGTCATGACCCAAAGTTCATGGCCATAGGTGAGAGTCGGAATGTAGATTGACTGGTAAATCGAGAGCTTCGCCTTTCGGCTCAGCTCTCTCTTCACCAGGATGGACCGATACAACAACCGCATTACGCGGCCGCTGCACCGATCCGCCTGTCAATCTCACGCTCCATCCTTCCCTCACTCGTGAACAAGACCCCAAGATACTAAACTCCTCCACTTGAGGCAGGAACTCTCCTCCCACCTGGAGGGAGCAAGCCACCTTTTTCCGGTCGAGAACCATGGCCTCGGATTTGGAGGTGCTGATTCTCATCCCAACCGCTTCACACTCGG
>CAEMYA010000160.1:767776-801247 GCA_903131615.1 Diplodus sargus
ACTCTCAAAGGTCAACAACATGTGAATGAAATCATGTCAAATGTGAACAATATGTTATTGGAAAGAAATCTACAATGTCAGTAAAATAAATAATACTAGTATGTTAAGTTATTAAGGACTGACGAGGTAATATGTGCTTATTGGTAATTACAAACAATGCTCCAGGCTGCGAACGTTATGGTGTAAACAGACTGGCTAACGTAACCACTTGCTAATGTCACCAGTCTTAGGAGCACTTGAGTTATATTTGTGAGATATGTTGTAAATAACATTACAGGACAGAGAGCAGAGGGGAGGCTATGGCATTAACTCATTAACACTGAAACCATTAAAAGCACACACACAAAAGATGGTGTTTTCGGGCTATAATCTTAAACTGGTTCCAAACTTGAACAAATATCCTCAGCTAACGTTAATAACTGATGTGATGTCTCGACCGTTACAGATATTGTAAAATGACATTTGACTCTAGACTCATGCTGTTAGACACAGTATATGAACCAATTCACACTGATTGCTTAATTAATACTGCTTGGAAAGATTCGTAGGCTATGTTATCATATTTAATTAAATTTGGCGATTAGCGACAGCTAGCGTTAGCTCGCTAACAATATCCACTCACCACAGACAAAATGAGCACTGCACAGACGAGTGTTGGCAGTTGGTGTCCAGTCTGCCCTCTTGATGGCTGCAAGCCACTGATGGCGTCTTTTCTTGTCTTGAGGTAGTCTGTAAAATGATATTTTGGGGTCTCCTTTTTTGTTGTTGCACCCCACCGCACAGCATACTGAAGGCATAACGTTAGCTAGCTCCTTTGCGACTGACTTAACGATCTCACCGAATCAGGTACTCACGATGGCGGCAGACAAGCTTAGATTTTACGTGACGTCAGGTAACGAACGTTTGTGACGTCAGCTGATACTCATGAATAGAGAAACTGAGGTCCATTTATCCATTTCCTGCCACTCAGGAAATCCTCAGCTCTCCTTCCTCTTGATGCCTCATCTGCTGGGTTTTCCTTAGTGCCCACATATCTCCACTGATAAACATCTGCTGCTTCCCTGATACCAGAGGTTCTGTTTGCCACAAAGGTATGAAAACTCCTGTTTTCATTACAGATGTATTTAAGGACTGTTGTGCTGTCGGTCCAGACAGACCTCTCCAGCTTAAGTTGCAGCTCTTTCTGTAGCATTTTATCCACTCGAAAAGCAAGAACTGCAGCCGTGAGCTCCATTCGAGGAATTGTAGTCTGCTTCAGAGGAGCAACTCTGGCTTTTCCCAAGAGAAATGCAACATGCACTTTGTGATCCTTCTCAAGACTTACATAAAAGTGGTGAAGCTGTGCTGTAACAGGATCTCCAAAGTCCCTGGGTTTAATACAGCGGTCCACTTTGAATTCAGCCACCTTTTGGAGGCCCTCCAGCCAACCAGACCATTGCTCAGCAAAGAAATTGGGAATTGCTTCAACACGGATGCGCTCCGACTCTGACTGCCCTTACACCTGGATGCCACACACCTCGATCACGTGCACGGCCAGAGTTTACCCTACACACGGCTCTCCTCTTTCGCCTCTTGCGGACTCCTCGGCGTGTAATTACTCCTTCCTGCGTTCAACCGCAAAAGGAGAGGCACTGCGTAAATGAAGGCCACGTGTGGCTCAGAAAGCACCTGCCGCAGGAGCTGGAAGACAAACGAATCAGCAAGGTGGAGACACTTGGTGAGTGACACTTCCATCCCACCCGCAGTGTCTCCACCTTGCTGTGTCGTTTGTCTTCCAGCTCCTGCAGCAGGTGCTTCCTGAGCCAGGCTGGCCTTCGTTTACGCAGCACACTCAGTGCCGCTCCTTTTGCGGATGAACGCTGGCTCGAAGAAGTGATCACACACGCTGAGGAGTCCGTGAAAGGGAAACAGGAGAGCTGTGTGTAGGGTAAACTCTGGCCGTGCACGTGATCGAGGTATGCAGCACCCAGGTGGACGGGCAGTCGGAGTCGGAGCTCATCCTTGTAGTGTGCTCCGGTGTTATCAATGGAGAGACCGTGGAGAGCATGTGTGGACATACAACAGACTCCACTAACGTCTCTCTATGAATTAAAAAGGATAGAACATGTTTGTTCTTTGTGTTTTGAGGCTGGAGGTATGGGGAGTGTGATCCAGGGTGGAGAAGTAGCCCGTCTCTCTCATCAACGTAAATTGTTTACATAATGTTCCTTCCGTCGACATTGTTAATTATTGATATTTGGAAATTGACTTGTGGGCCGCATTGAGTGAGGACGAGGGCTGCATGCAGGGCCACCAATTCTGGAATGGAACTAGTAGGACTAATTACTAATTAATAGTACCTATTAATAACTACCACTGCCACATGCTCACGAGTATAGCCTGCTAGCTGGGCTATAGTTAGCTAAAAATCTATGGACTTTTCAGCATTACATCATTGACTTATATTTTAAAGAATAAACACAAAGGTCATTTAATGAAGATAAATAAAGATGAATGAACTTGGGTTAGGTAGGCGATAAGTAAGCTATAGCCTGGTAATGAAATCGAATTCCAAGAATTAACAATAGCTAGCTAGCAAGTAGAAAATAGCTAAAATCTATGGATAATATAGCTAGCTGTCTTTAATCTATGGAATTCATTGATTTCAAATAACTTAACTGATTTACATAAACATCAAATCAAAAATAAGTGTTAGTTACCTTACCAGAGTAGATGGATACCAACAAAGTATTGAAAGCTGTCAGCATGCATGTTGGCCTCTTGTCTACAATAACTCCCTAGTCAGGTTACAGGCTCATAGTAATCCCCCAGATTGTAATAATATGGTGATGTTATACATTTTCTGAAACTCCATAGGCAAGTCAATATTGCAGTATTTGTATTTTGTGTCTCTGGTGTTCTTAGGTACCACAGGGTTCAAACAAAGAAAATAATTTAGGCGGAATTTGTGGAAGAAAAATACATCTAACATCCAATTTACAATGGGGAGGGGGGTTAACTTGGAGGAGGAAATATAGAAAACCAGGGGCCTTATTTGAAGGGCAACCGGTGGATTCTTGTTTGGGACACCTTGAACTTTCAAAAAATGCTGGTTGCCCACTTTTCCTCAAAAATGCCTACAGGGTCACATGATTCTGAAGTTACAGCCCAGTCTATCGGATGCAAACGGCAGTGTGAATGGGGCTTGTGACACTGCACTGTGACAGCAGACCCTCGTGTACAGCCAGCTGGAGTGTGTGAGACGCAGCACATGCTTGGTACCTCCATATCATCCACTGCTTTTTTCATATTCCTTACGTCGTCCCATAAAATGACGTGGACACATTACTTGTCTATTTCACACGCATTCAGCATCTCCTCGACTGTCTGTTTTACATGCTCTGCTGTATGAGACCCCACAAATCTTGTGTGCATACCAACGTTGTAACGCGAAAGTGGAATAAATGTAATGTAATGCAGAGATGGTAGGGCATACCGGGGATTCAAAAACTCCAGTTGAGGAAGAAAACCTTGACCCTCTACCACGGAGATAAGCTGGTTATCCAGAACGATTAATTTAATTACCCTTTCTGTAATATTTTTGGCCATGTCGCTGTCTCGAGGATATTTCTCTGGCCTTTTGAAAGTATCCGCGAGTGTTTGTTGCGTCAGTGTCTTTGTCTGTATTGCTTGAGTGAACTCTGAGTGTTTGTTTTTTTATTGGCCATATCCAATGTGTAGTATTAAATGCACCTCTTTTGTTCGGATCGGGACATCCCTACTCACTACCTTACTTTGCCTGTAAAACTACAAAAATTCTGTGAGGGCACAGAGAGTTGATTTTGAACTATATGATATGATATGATATGATATGATATGTACAGAGTTTGATGACTACTTAGGTACACATTTTAGAGCTCACTGGTTGAAATTACATAGGGGCCAGCATGCTGATGAACATCTCTTCTTTGTCATTAGAATTAGACCAGTCCAATCACAGAAAAATGGCACAACAAACTCTCAGAGCTCACAAAAAGTGGACCATAATATCTGCATTAATATATACACAAAGACCCACACTTCATACAGCTCCCTCCAGCCTTTTCAATGTCTACAATAGGCGTCTTTATAATAGCCAATTGTTTCTCCATCACAACCAATGCACAAACCTCAGCCAATAAGTGAATCTGTGAGTAACCCTATGCACATTTCATCACACAGCAGCACTATGTGTTCCCACAGTATGCCAGCACTGATAGACAGACTTCAGAAATGAAGAACAAAAGTAATATGGCAGGTCCTGCCCTTAATTTATACATACATTCTTCTGTATTTACACAAAGAGCAGGTGGGGGGTGCGGGCTGGGCTTTGCTGAGATTCTCCTCTTGATTCTCCACAATGAGAGAGGCAACAGCTGTTCATTTGATGCCGCCTGCACCTTTGTTGACCCCATTTCCGTTTATGCGGTCGCCGAGATAGTGGAGAAATTAGTTGTATTACCCGCTCCCTACAGCGGCAGGTCTAGCTGTGATTCTGCCCAGATTCTGTCCATTACAGTGGCCCCTCTGTCTGATTAGCCTCAACACACTCACTAACATGCCAAATCACTGCTTCGCTCTGTGGACGCGTACCTCCACTCTCTGACAAACAGAGAAAACATGAAGTCCAAGGCAGATAAGCAGGAGTATGGATGACAAATGTGCTTCAAATTGTATTCAAAACCAAGCTGTTTTGTGCCAAAATGTCTGGAACATGACATTAGTATTTCAGAGCCATAAATTATATCGCTCAGGAAAATGTCAGATGAACTACTTTGCACACAGAGATGTTGCAATAACTCTTTTTGAACATATCATCAGTTAAAGAAAAACTAATATAACTTTGTACGAGGGATAAATTGACAGGTTAGAATCATAGCTATGTTGATTCCTGAGTTTGTCTGGAGCACAGCAGACTGGGTGTTAGAGCTGCCTTGCAAATTTTTCAACAGATCAGTCAGTCCTGCCTCGTTTCAGTCTTTTTCTGATTTTGTGTAAGTTTAAATATGTGGAACAATCATTGCTTCACCGCTTGCTTAGTTTGTCTCCTCCTTTTGTTTCAAATGCAAATAATCCACAGTGCATTTTTGAATGCTGGACCTGCTGCTTTCTTCATTATTTAACAGCATCACAGCAGTGCTTTTACAATTCTGTTGCCATTAAATAGAGCAGAGAAAACTTTACTGATGTTTAGTCTGCACGATGAATTGAAATATTATCAAAATCACAATATAGTCAAGTACAATATCCACATTTCTGAAGCTGCAGTTTTTTGATTAAGGTAAGATTTTTGTTCAGACCCCAACAATTGTCACATCATCATAATTTTAATGAAAACATTTTAATGAACAAAAATGTGATGTAAAAATGATCATTCCCATGAATTTTGATTCAAATTGCAAGGGAATATCACCATAGCCTGCAGCGTGAGTATAGTGTTTGTCCATATTTAAATACATGTCAATCAATTTGAGAGTGACAACAGGACTCAATCCAATTGGGAGTGAGCAACCCTTTTGTGTATATCCACTCATGGATACAAACCTCCAAATAAAGAGTATAGTCTTGGCCTGCTCCAATTGTGGGGATAAAACTTTTGTGGTGAATTGATACTTTATAAATAAAACAGACTTGACTTGACTAAATATAACAGACTTTTCCCATCAAATCCATACATCACTCCCTGAGAAATAAACAAATATATAACTATAACCCTAACCCTAACCCTTTGCCCTATATCGCAACATTAAAGAAAGTGAGAAAAAATAAAATCCTGTATCTGTCCCTTTATCCACAACCGCACCAATAGTTAATGAGGTCAATTTTGGGCCATGACCTATCCTCCAACCAAGCTTTATGGAAATCCATTCAGAAGTTTTTGTGAAATCCTGCTGACAAACCAACCAACTAACAAATGGACACAGGTGAAAACACAACCTCCTTAGTGGACGTATTCTGTCTCTTGTAATTTGTTGTGCAGCATCAGTTGATTAATTGCTTTTTGTAATTTTAAAGGTTTTGAAACATCAGTTGTGTCATTATAATGGCCATCCAAATAATGATTATCTCTCTATAAAAGCAAGGAATCTCTGTCTGTCTGTGTGTGTGTATGTGTGTGTGTGAAATATCTCTGCGGATCAGGATCAGACTGACCTGAGAGTTTCAACATGACTGCTGCTTGGTTCAATGGTGTGCCATGCGGATTTGTTTGGATTACAATGATACCGTTAATGAATTATTTCATAAATGCTTTATACATTCTGGAGCATAGTCTATCGGAGCCCCCACAGTGACATGCGCATTAGAGCCAGTCACTGCAGAGCTCAGGACTACGACACACATTAAGACACAAGCGGATGTATACCTGCGGCAGCGCGAGCTGGACCGGGAGTTAGACGGCGGTTCGGTCCTGTTCTGTTCTGTGCATGATCTAAACTGACTGTTGTGGATTAATGTGACTAAACAAGACCGGGCCGGTCTGTTCGGGTCTGAGGAGATGCGGAGACGCGCGGAAAAACAAAGTGGAATCAACCTACACCAACTCCCGAGTCGATGGACCGGACGCACCGACCTGTCCAAAACCGGTCTTAGGGTAAATAATGTCCGCCACACTTTTTCATGAACCTTGCCGTCACGTTTGCTATGTGTGTGGTGCAGAAGAAACAGTAAAAATGGGCTTTTGTGTTCAAGCAGCAAGTTTGGTTGTAGAGCAACAGGAAGTTGTGGGAGGGACGTCGGCGAATGATTGACAGGCAACGACGGCCGGTGTACTGACAGCGATATTGAGATTTAGCGTGCTTGGAGTGTATAGTAGTGCGCTATGTAGTGTTTGGTGTCGTGTGTTTAGTGTGTAGTGGAGTCGGTTTTTGGTTTAATGAGTCAAAACAGAAGAAGCTGAATTTGGAGCAGGCAGTGCAGCTCTTCATTCAGCTGGAAGGAGCTCAGGCAGACCTGAGCATTGCCTGCATTTAAATGTAAATAGTTAAACAGAACTTTGTACATTTTTAAAATGTATGCACATATTCAGCAAACAACAATTTATATTTGCATTATAAGTAATAAAAAATGGTTTGTTAAACATATTTGTGGTTTTCACAGTAAAAAATAACTTTTTCTACTCAGATTTTATGTTTTTTTGTGATTTTAGGTCCTATGTGTTAATACAATATGTCAAAATGAAAAAATAACTGTACAGTCACACATGTGAGTGTGGGTTAGGGTTAGGGTTATAATAATAATAATCACACCAAGTAAATAGTTTTTAAGGTGAAAAATAATGGCAAAATCAAAAATAGTCAAAAACGAACAATTATACCCTGGAATATCGGATTTCATAACAAACCTAAATATCCCCGACGTTCCACCTTCAAACAGCCTCATTTGGCCATCAGTGAAAATGCTTCTTAACCTCCCACTTTTCTATAGGAACACATATTTCCTACGGGCACTGCACTAGTAGATTAAATACACAGTGTAGAGTCATTAAGTGTTATAAAGATTAGTTGCAACTTAATATAAGCAATTGCTTAAAATGCTTTAGAAAGCATTTCATTGTTTGTTTAAAGTGGAATGACTTTTAACTGACGTTTAATTAACTATTAAAGCCATTTACTAGCTATGGTTATTATAAAGCATATTTGTTCTCTGTCTCCATCTCTGTCATCCTCACTCAGACCACTGAAGCAGATTTCATCATGCATATGTATGCATGTATTTATGTATAATCTGTTATTATAGATTTGATTCTTGTGGATTATACGCAGGGGATAACTTTATGTGTAATCATTGTACATTATTTTTGACAATATAAAAATAGACCCATGTTTACAATGAAGTTCTGATTATTTATTTTATTAACTATTATTTAATATAGGAAATGCATTTACCTGTATGTAGTGAAAGGTTCACAGATTGGACTGGTTTCACTAAATACAGTAGCAACAATTTATAGTCATACATGCCTATGATCATATTGTGACTGAAATAATCCACTAATAAGTACAGTGATTATTGTCCCATATAGTTCTTCAACAAGACCCTCTAAAAAAGGATGAATGGGTATAGCTAATGGATTGATGGATGCAAAATAATGCTTTGACGCAGTATTAAAGTAGGGCGTTGACTTGATGCACATTTTAAATATTCCATGTTGATTAGGTGACTGCTTTGTTTGTGTAGAAACAGTGGTGCTCTGGAAACAGTGAGAAAAATAAATTGGTGGAGAAGGTTATGGGTTTCGAGGGGGGTCATGTACCAGCATGTTAATAGTATATTATAGGAACAGTTTTTATTTTGTTCCATGGTTGACATTATTATACTGCTTTATTAGTAGTAGAAGTAGTATTATTATTAGTAGTAGTAGTAGTAGTATTGTTATTATTACTATTAGTCTTGGTATTGTTGTTTTTATTAATTTGTCTATTTAGAGGAAATTCAGTGCAGATTCTGCCAAATTACTGGAACTGCAACACGTCTCCAACTCTGTCTGCCCCCCATCCATTTTTATTGACGTTATGCACAAGAGACATTTTAACTGAAATACCCTTTTTTAATATTCACTCTCAACACAACAGCAGCCTAAGTCAAATCGATTGTGGCTGAATTAAAAGTACCTGATGCAGGGCGTCTCTAATCCGCAGGGTCTTTTAAGAGTCACCTGGCCTGACAAATGGGCCCTTTTAAAGGAGTATAATATGTTCTTAAATTATTTTATTGATGGGAGGGGAACAGTCACACCAGGTACCCATACAGACTGACTTTACTGCTGTGAAAGGGTCAATTTGGCCTCCATTTTTTCCATTTCTTCGTTATCTGCATTTAGAGTCAAACTGAGAGGCTCGACGTGAGCTGGGATGGGCTTGGAGTAGTTTTGGCAAATTTCAGAATTTGAGAGGATGTTTAATTGCACAAGGAATTTGCTAATAGTTTGTATTTGCTCAGTTCGGACTGCTTAGGTCAGGTTCTGGTATTGGACTCCAGAATTTTTTTGTACATAAATGTACAGATATTCATATTTACCTATAACTTTTGTTTCAATAATTGCAATGTTGGTTCTTTTCTCTTTGCTGATGCTTTCAAGCTCAAAATGATCTTTATGGGGACTTGCAAATCAAGCTTTTCAAACCTGAAAAAGCTAAGTACATCCGTGACTTTCAAGGTGTTGCTTGAGCCCCCTAATTCTTCCCAGCAAAGAAAATCATTAGCCTGCCTTCTCTTACAGAAGGTTAACACATGACACAAACCCCAAATCTGCTCCATAAGGAGCCGTATGCAGTGGCCATCCAGAATGGTGATTTGTATTTCATAAGCCTGGCAATTTCCCCCTGAAAACAAATGATTAATGCTGAAAAGATGTGTAACGCTTTTCAAATCAGCAGACTCTGTAAAAGGGAGACTGCTAATTACATTGCTGTTTGTATGACCTCTGCTTAAGTGCATGAAAGCCTCCTGCAAATGACAGGTGAAATTGCATTTTCAAGTAACATTTTAAAGGTCTATGTGGGCACTCTGCCTAATAAAGCCATTTGTAAATGACTCCTCTTTTAGACTCCATTAGGAAGTGGAGCAAGAAACATTTTGTTATAGGATTCAGAGTCAATAAGCATGTAATCAGGACGTCCAGAGAATGTAACAACCACTGAAGGGGATAATTAATGAGATTGCCTTATGAGCTGCTTAATTACTGACTTATGGCCTCGTCAATTGTCCCTCCAAGTGCTGCATTTGTTCCCTAGTTGCTATTATGCCCTGATTGACATAGATGGCAACCATGGGAGTGAACCAAGACATCTGCGGGTATATTAATTGGCTATTTACACATGGAAAACAGGCTGAGAATTACTGTGAACACTAATTAATATGTCTGAAGAGGAGAGGTCAGGCTGCAGTGAATGAGCTTTGTAGTGTAAACATGATATGCAGTGGTCATTTATTTATATGAATCATGGGGCATTACATGACACAGATATTTAGTTAGATATGATATTGTGGTCTACAAGATGTTTATTTGCATTTAAATGCTGGGGTGAATGTATTCAGAAATGTATGCATGTACAGATCTGCTAATATACCGTCATTTATTTGTTAAGATATTAGGTTACAATATAAAAAAGCAATATACATTTACATGATCACAGCTAATACTACATGCTATGTAGTTGCTACATAGTTATATGTATATGATAGTTACAGATTAATAAAAAATACATATGCAATTCTGCAGCCATGATGTGAGGAAAAAGCATACATATGTGCAGTATATGTACTATACACGGAATACACACTAGGATGACACAATACTATAAATTATATTTCATAGAAATACAATAAAATGCAATGATATAGAAAAAAAAATAGAAAATCTCAATAATAACAATTAGTTATCACTATTTGTATATAATGATATACACAGATGTGCGATGCACCATGTACTTTTCTTCAACAAAGGAATATAAGCAAATAATCGAAACTCACACTTGCACCTAACCCTGTTTTACCCAAAATAAGTGTGCTTTCTGCTTAAATAATGCTTGAAGTGAAATGAAAATCCAAGGAGGAAATCTTCAGCCATGACTCAAACTTCAGTCTTATATGAATGTTTGTAACAAACATTAGCATTCAAACATCAGTGAGGTACAGAAAAAAAAATAGAGTAGGATCCCATGAAAGTAGGAAGGTTAGTCGAGTTGGTGTGCATTTGGGATGTGGAGGAAGCCAGGATTATTCAGAACTACACGAGTCCATGCACCTCCAGGGCTCTGGTCTGGGCTTTGTATAACCTGGTTAAAAAAGAAAGAAAGAAAACCAGTGTGCGTACACTCAACAGGGGTGGAACTCAAAACCAGCCCAAACCCCCCTCCTCCATCCACCACACACAAGCACATACGCTGCCTGTTAACGGGTGTGTGTGTCCACTGACCCGTTATGGCCTGTCCTTTCTGAAGGCAACAAAGGTGGGAGTGAAAGAGGTGTGAGATCACACACATTTAAATGAACTGGATGAGTGCTCTTATTCATGCGATACCCACAGGGGTGAACACTGACATTGTCTGGCTTGTTCACGGCCTCCATATTAGTCCAGAACAGACTGACGTGGCTGCAGTAACTGCCATCCTGCACACCAGATTAAAAACCTTTGTTTTTGCCATGTGGCCATTCTATAATCATTAGAGTAGTAACAAGTAAATAAAGTATATTATGAAATTAATAATCATATGATTCATAATCATATGATTAAACTGTGTACATTTCGTAGACATATATATATATATATATATATATATATATATATATATATATATATATATATATATATTAGTTATCACCGATCATCTAAGCTGGCGGTCAGACTCGCAGTATGAATAGTAGTGGAATGTACCATAATGTATCATGTGTATTCACTCAGTTTGGCATTGTGCACCAGCTAAAAATACTTTTTGTCATCTGTGGATGCAGACAATGACTGTAGGACCGACATGCTGAGTCATGCTATTTAGTAGTCTAAATGCTACAGAAGGAACACAACAGCTCTATGTTTCACAATTTAAAACAAAACTGAATGATACACCTCATATCCTGGTTGTTTGCCATTATTGTCAATCCGCCCCTGTGGACAAACGATCACGTGTAGGACCAGCATGCTAGTAGCATAACAACATAGTAGCTTCTCTTTTTGGAAAACTGATCAGCTGATCAGCCTAGACAGGCTCCCTGCAACCCTGTAAAGGACAAGCAGTTACAGCTGGTGAATAAATGAATGTTCGAAAGCGCTGCCCAAGGCATACATGACTCTAAACACTGACACTGGTGTGCTACATGTCGTTCCTCTTCTGCTTCTAGATTGCAAACATGTTATCTAAAATCACACACTAGGACAGCATCATACCATTTTTGGTGGTTCTGTGTAAACAAGGCTGGCGTAATGAAGGGGGTTTATTGTGGCACGGTCTCTGTGTAAAAAAGGGCAAATGTCACTTCTCATGGCAGTGGTATTACCACAAGTCACCCACCCCTCACTTTTCAGCCAATCACATACCCCATTTTTAAGAGGAACAGTCACACCTAGCTACGTGAATGCCAGTGCTAAATGAGGGCAGCGCATGATGTGAGGCCATAATGTTAATGATGTAAATGTTTTATTTGCCTCATTGCTCACATAGAAAGGATGTGTCTGGGAGGTGAACATTTTATTTTGCACATGTGTGACCATGCCCTAAGAGAGTCCAACTCACATCCTATATAGGTGCATTTCTACTTTTTGGGTGTAAAAAAAGATGTGAGATGCCTGTTTCACTCAAAATGAGGCAAACATCGTCTGCTTAAATAATGCTTGAAGTGAAATTAAAAAAAAATTTCAGGTATGACTGGGTAGATTTAACTTTATTTTCAGACTTTTATGAAGATGTTTTTAACAAACATTAGCATTATGACATCAGCAAAGAATGAAAACAAAATAGAGTAGGATCCCATGAAATATATAAAGTAGATGCCACATCCTGTTGTGATAATCCCTGTTTAATTGCCAGACTTGGAATGCAATGCCAAACCCAAACACAGACAATAACATTGCACAAGTGCAAGTTTATTTTACAATATTTTAGTTTAACAGAAGTGTTGAATTTGACATATCACAAAAAGGGAATCCTTCTGACATGAAGTTAAGCTAACTAACTGTATGTCAGGTAGAGGAATACAAAACATTAACCAGTAAAACACTAAGAATGGTTTCATTTTTAAATCATTATAAATAATTGTATACATTTAAGTGAGATTTGAACTAAATTTGTTAGCTATAGCTATAGTGTAGCTATATACTATAGCCAGACCACTGAATTGGAGCCCATAAGCTGTATTTGTGACTTAAAGTTGTGAATTTATAGCAGTAAAATATATATAAAAAGTTACAATATGATTGTAAGTAATATTCAGTCTGATTAACCTGATCAGATTTACAAATTAATCCAAATGCTACCATTTCATTTGATACGCATGCTTAGTGGGTCAGAAAGACAATAAAAGAATCAGATGCATTTTCAGATTTATCCATGTAAGCGTGAACATGCCTTGGTTTTACTCTCCTAATTTCAGAGCCAACCCTCCCAAAGACAGGAAGTGTCAGACTTCGGAGGTGGCGTGCTGCCTGAAGGGGAGCATTTGCCCTTGGAGTCAGAGTCCCTCACTCCTGTGTGGATTCCCGCTGGAGCAACTGAACAGGCCTAAGCCCCTCTTTTCTCACTGCTCTCCCTGTAAATTGAATGGCTTTTGCCCGCCTCTTTTTTTCATTTTTCTTCCCATGGCCTCAGCAGATGAGGTAGCAGTTTTCTCTTTTTTCTTTTTGCTCACTTGGAGGAAGCAAATGACCAGCAAGAACTCAATAAGCAACATGTCCCTCTCAGCAGGCGGTCCGAGTCGCTCCATGTTCAGCCTACATCAGAGATCAGCCTAACTGAAGTGACAGCAAGCAAGAGAAAAGGGTAAACGAAGTGTGGAGGGGTGGGGGTGGGCATCTGCCCCCATACAAATTTGCTTAATTGGGTTTGACTCCCACAATTACAGGGTAATAATGGCCTTTTCAACCCAGTCTTGTTGAATTGAAAGGCAGTTGCTATGCGTACCAGCATGCTGTCAGATGGTTTATAGCAGAGAGCGAGCGAGAGGGAAGAGAGGGATTGGGGGAATTGGCAATGGACTTTGGTTAAGCAGTGGTTATTGAGTCTTTGATAGGACTCCAGGAGGCCAGGGCAGCAACAATGACAGAATTAATGGGCAAGGCACGATGAGAATGTCAGCTCAGCGGGGGGCTGCTGTGGCCTTTGAGCTGCCTTCTGACGCCTCTGTGATTGTGCTCACTGTGAAAGAGCTTGACCTGTTTGTTGGTGGATCTGGCCTTGAATGTTTTTTTTCTACAATCTATTGTGCTTATCATAGGGCAATACCCTGGAGTTTATGAGTGAGCAACACAATGAGGCCACAATCAAGTGGACATAATTTTGCTAATGCGTACACATACAATTGTAATGCATTCAACCAAGTCAAACCTGTGTGAAGTAGAAACACAGTTTTATCTTCAATATAACAACTGTAACCATGAGATATCCTCTCATAAGTTGTGGTAATGGTGTGTGTCTATGTGTAGATGCTGGATTTATGGATGTGTAAGTATAACAATTTCATGTTGCAATTATTCATGTGGCAATTATGTGCCATATTACCACTGTGATATCGTCAATCAAATTTCCCTGAGACTATTAGTAAAATGTAGCAAAACCACTCCTCCATGCCATGATTACTGCTGATTTAAGCAAACATAACAAACACTGAAAAATTCACTTTACATTGCCAGTAAAACTACTACTACTACAAGTACTACTTTGAAGCAATTTTAAGATTAGGAAAATTCAAATAAGCTTTATTTCAAACACAGTCACAAACAAGCTAGAGGTTGAGTGCAAGTAATTGTAGCATCGTCCAACTTTCGCATCAATGCCATTCAGTTACTATCTTTGCCGTTTCTAATTTAATTGGATTAGATAACATTCTTCTTCTTAATCCACATATGCACTGAATGAGGTTTAGTTATTTGATCTGGAATCTACAATCTTCTTTTAATCCTTCTTTGCATTCAGTTACAAATAAATATTCTCTGTCTGTAAAGCAGCAAAGGCAAGTCACTGTTTGTGTACAGGAATCAAAACAAAATCCACAGGTCTGACACACACACACACACAAAAAGTTTCCAGTGTGGGCCAACTTGTATGGACTTTTAAGCACCCTGCTGTCAGTCATGATTACCTGTAACGATGGGCCCATTTTGACACTTCAGAATCAAGTCTTGGCAAATAGCCCTGTGAAGAGGAGCCACATGCTACGAGATGGCTTTTCCCTGATATAATTTGTGGCTGCAAATTACAAAACAGAGGCAGAAATAATGTGTAAAGTCAAGTTTGGTGAGGGAGAAAATGGAAAAATTTAGGACTGTGTGCCACTCTAATGGATATCCTTGTGGCTGGGAGAAAATGGGACTCAATAATATGTCCTTAATGTCTGCCAGCGCTGTTTCAGGGAACGTATCAGAAGAAATGTCCCCTGCCATTTCTACAAGCAATCACTTAATGGGACGGGCAAATCTCAGCAAAATGGATGTACTGATCTATTTCTGGGCTTGACAGATGGAATGAATCTGTAGCTCTTGGAAGACAAAAAGAAAAAGGTAGAGGGCAAAGAAAAGAACATGTAGCAAGCAAGACAAGATAAAAACAAGCCATTCACGATTCATTCAGCTACACAGCATGCCTGCAATGTTTGTGTGGGGCTTAAGTGCAGACACTGACAGGAATTTCAATTATTTCATTAGGGAGGGAAAATGAAAAGACTTAAGTGTTGTGATTTCTGCAGTCTTTCATAGATCAATCTAATGTGCGCTCACATTGGAAATCAACCAAGATGGAAGAGGGGCAAGTGAAGTAGCGTCTTCCTAAATCACGCAATTAAAATGGCAAATTAGTTTCTTGATATATTCATTTAAGTGGTTAAGCGGAAATGTTTCTCTCCCCTTCCACACGGCTGTCTCATGGGTGGGTGTGGAGAGGCCACATGCTCTTATGATTAGAGCCACCATTCATTTGCTGAGAAAATGCTGAAAGCACTTGCTGCACAAATTAGCCTTTTGAAGGCTTGAAAATTCAATTCCGAGGAGTTGATTTAAGCATTTAGGCGAAGCGTGGCTGGAACGTAAAGATTTAGAAGCATTTGGCAGACTAATGTCAGTAACTTCCAGAGGCCATTATAGGTTTTTGTCGCCTTGTGCCTTGTGAGCAGCACAGCTGAAAAATACCAGCATTTCACAATTTTTAGCTCATTTTGATCATCTTCACACCTATATTCTTCGATGATCTATAGGCCGTTTTTCTGTAAAACAGCTTTGTTGTTGTTTGTTTTGTAGAATGTAGAAGAAAAATGAAGATAAGTGATGAAAAAAAATAAACAGAAATTATACCTGGACCTGAGGAATAAGAATGCAATATAAATAAAACCATGTAAGGACAGTTTCAGGTTGCTTCAGCTGTGAGCATATGAGTTCACACATTTGTCTGCACAAATTTTGAAAATAGAGCTCTTGTTTTATATATATATATATAGATATATATATTATAATTGTAATAAATAAAAGAGATTTTGCATGTCATCAAAACTTTTTATTTGTGTTTATATTGCCATGAATCCTAATGTTGTTTTTGGATGTGTCTGCGCACTTAGTTTCAAGAGATAATGTTGGGTGTTTGAAATTATTAGAACAATGAATTATTAAGAAACCAAAGAAAACCCAAGTGATTGATTTACCAAGCAATTTTGGAATGGGGCTCTCCATGAGCATACATTTATATTTTTTTAAATATTTCACATCTCTTACTAATTATTAACTGTTTTATCATTTTCCTCTGGTGTTTTACTATTGTCTGTTATTATCGTACTTGATTTTAATGTCAAGTGTATTGAGACCATGTACCATGGTGATTTTGCACTTTAAATAATAAATTGATTGATTGATAAGGAAACACAACTGTTTTTCTACCTGTAAGCAGTTTGTGGAAGCTTTCTAATTTTTTGTCACCCAACAGAGTGAGAGAATAGTGGAATTTATTGTGATCCTCTCCGATAGAATACCTACAGCCTTAAAGCTATGATGTGACATTTCTCTCCTTCAGAATGCAATTTACAAAAGAATATGCACATATACCCTCAGTTATTTCCCCCCCCCTTTTAGCTTTCTTTTTATTGTACCTGATATGAATTGGTGGAAAATGTATTCAGATCCTTTACTTCAATATACTACAAGGAGTTTGGATATAAAACAGTCTCAATTTTATGTCAGTGCCTCTATATGACTAACATAAATCGAGAAGATATTTAATATAATAAGTTATATTGTTATTCTTAATGTCTCTTACCAGGTCAGATTTTAACTTATGCATTGCAGATAAGTTATCAAATCAAAACTGTTTCTTGTGGCGGAGTGCTGAGAATTAATTGAGGAGTGTTGCTGTCTGTGGAAAGAAGCCTTTACAAAGGTAACAAAGGTTACTTTGTTTCACCATCTTCATATGACAGATATTAATGTAAATAGCCATCTAACTAAGAAAAATGGTGTTAAAATGAATTTGTGTATTTTTTTACTTGCTACCAAAACAAATGCACATGCTAGTCAGATCAAGGACTCTAGAGAGGATGCAGTGATGCTCATACCACTTTTGCCCACAGGGGCCAAAGAAATAATCGAAAATAAAGGTTCCTTGCTGCTTCTTTCAGTGGTGATCACAAAAGATAAAGATAGTTTTGAGTAAAAGTACAGAATTATTATTAATAATTCTCTTAATAGTATTTTGAACACATTAGTAGATTATAATTACTGATGCATTAAAATGTAAGCATGATCCATACAGACATTTAAACTTGACTGCCTTGATTTGACCTCTGAGGGCTGTGGCCTCACAGAGATTGTTCTTCATTGATGTTCCTCATAGATTTTGTTGTGGAACAAAATACAACTTTAGGATTTTTGTCAGGTATGTATTTTTTGGGTGACCAAATGAAAACCCAACCTTAGTAGCTATAACCAGACATAATAATTGAGTATGTAGAGTCTTTAATCTGTTTATACATTTATCATATTATTATTTATTTTGTGTGTAAATCCAAAGTATCTAGTCGTCAGCTAAAATGTGGTAAAATAAAAAGTACAATATTGGCAGGATGAACCGGAAATTCAAAAGTAAAGTTCCTCAGAACTGCACTTGAATAAATGTACTTACTTTTTCAGGCACCACGAAATCACCTTAACAACTTGCATACGCAGAGACCATGTGTTATAATTTCGTCAGCCAGTTAAGCCTGTGATTCTCTAACTACAAATTCAAGTTATGAGTTTCTCAATGAGACGTAGCTTTTTAAACGGCTTACAACATGAAGACAAAAAGTGGATCATCATGCTCAGACAGCAGCAAGTTATATGAGCTAGCCCATGCGCAGAAGGATTTCAGATGTGCCCAAGCTTAGTAACTTTACAATAACAATGCAGGCACGCCAGTCACACACTCTTTGTAATTACTCTCGTCACATTACCTTCCTTATTGCTGCATGAGCTCCTTACTCACCAATGATACCACATAAATGTAGACTTTCCATAACAAAATTAATCTCTCAAAAGCTGGATGAATTCAAGAAAACACAGATTTGCTCTTCTCTCACAGAGGCATATTGTCCACTTTGATGGTGCATGGGAGGATATCAAATGCCCTCCTGGGTGCCACACTCCAGATGGAAGAAAATAGGCTGTGGTCTATAAAAATGAAGTTAGATGTAAGTACAGCACTCAAATTTCGGGGAGAAAAAAATGCTTTTTCTGGGACATTTTGTTGTTGTCAATTGGTCTGAGCAACTTGCTGTAATGCAGGTAATGGAGCTACTCTTCTCCTTTCATCTTCAGGGTGTGTGTGTGTGTGTGTGTGTGTGTGTGTGTGTGTGTGTGTGTGTGTGTGTGTGTGTGTGTGTGTGTGTGTGTGAGAGAGAGAGAGAAAGCAAAGGGAGGCCTGGCTGGATATGGGAAAGAGGTACAACAGGAGGTAATACAGCTAGATGATGGCCAAAATGAAAGAAACATGAAGTCAGAACGCAGTGTGGAGGGATCTGTGCTGGTGTGAGCTGCTTGTTCAAACATCTGCTGCCTCCATTTACCTTCTGTGCTACCAATTGTGAAGGTGGAATTTCTATAAATTTGAAGTATTTCAACAAGAAAATGTTTTGTTATACAGCAATGTAACTACTGGATGAGAATGAATGCTGGATTTTCAAGTCATCATCGAGGATACTTGTGTTTACACTTGAATACACTCAAAATCTGTCCATATATTTACCAAAACTGACTGTAAGTTAGGGCATACACTGAACTGATCCAACTCCAACTTTTTTCAAGAAAAGATTTTATTTATTTTTCACAACGTTGGAGCAGCACACAAGCCGTGAGTAAAACACTGAGATTATGAATCACATTGTAAAATTCTTTTGGTCTATGAATTTCAACATGTTTTACAAGGAATTGATACAAGCAAATGCGACTCAGCACTGACAGAACAAGGCCCAACAGTCCTCTTTGATACAATCAAGCATATTCCAATATCAAACCCAATAACCCTGTATATTTTATTATACTTTATTGTACTTTTATTAGGATCTGCATCGATACTCACTCACCTCTCTGATGGAATGAGTTGAACACACACACATAGAACTTTTGATCAGTAATTGATTTATTATAGGTCTTCTGAAAATGTGACCAAGTCTACTGGATCGAACATATACAACAAATTGAATGATCAATTGTGTTGATTATAGGAAGTTGTGTCAAACAAATTGTCTTTGTTGCATATCCTCTCAACTTCCTCTGAGTGATTCTGATTGATAATAGCTGTAGACTTTTCTGGGCCCATTTTAATAGGGCTTGTTTGATACAGCCATTAATCTCAGCCACAAGCCTACAAGGGGAAAGTCTTAAGAGGTTAGCCTTCATCTGAAAGAGCCCCATTACTGATTTGTACAAGTCAAAAAATACACTTGAAGTCATTTCAGAGTTGAACAAGTCCCGAGATCTACTGTGGAAACAATTGTTTGATAGTATAAAGTGCATGGCACAGTTGTGTCACTACCACGATCAGGAAAGAAACTATCACCTGCTGCTCAGAGGAAACTGGTCAGGATGGTCAAGAGTCAAACAAAAACCACCAAAAAGCAAGCCTGCAATGAATTAAGCTGCCAGAAGACAGGTGTCAGTGTCCAGTCAGGTGTGATTTACATCAACATGAGCTGAGAGGCTGCCGTGCAAGAGAAAAGCTTGACTGAAGTTTTCTGCTGATCACATGGAGAAGAAACCACCTACAGAGAAACAGTGTGGTCACATGAAGCAAAAACTGAGCAGCAATATGTTTGGAGGAGAGAAAGTTAGGCCTTTAACCCAAGAACACCATACCTACTGTCATGGTGCTGGTAGTATGATGATGTGGGGCTGTTTTGTTGCCAGTGGATCTGGTGCAGCAAAGAATGTACAATAAAGGGGTGGCTGTGGCTCAAGCCACCGTCTTGTTATCAGAAAGTCGCTGGTTCAATTCCCCTGGTCTGCATGTCGAAGTGTCCTTGGGCAAGATGCTGAACCTCAAACTGCTCCTGATGTGCTGGTCAGCACCTTGCACAACAGCTCCCACCATCAGTGTATGAATGTATGTAATGTAAAAATTTAGGTAAATAGAATAATAATGAAGAAGGAGGATTATCTCCAAATTCTTCAGGAAAACCTAAAATTGTCAGCAGAGGATTGGTTCTTGGGTGCAGTTGGGTGTTCCAACAGGATAGTAATCCCAAACACACATCAAAAATGGTAAAGGAATGGCGAAATTAGGCTTTTGTGATGGTCTTCCCAAAGCCCTGCTTTGAACCCCATCTAGAAGATTCGGACTGTGATGAAAAAAAAGTCTGGACTACCAGAAGCTTGTGGATGGCTATCACAAGAGGTGAAAATGGCATTTAACTAAACACCAGAATTACTATATAATCACTGGAAAACTGCCAAGAACATACATGTTCTTTGTATGTAAACTTTTGACCATAACTGATACACAGCAAACATTTTCACTATATATATCACCTATCATTATTGTTGAAAAAGCAAGTTAAAATATGATGAGTATAGTGTAAATAAAGTGTGTATATATATATATATATGTATGTATGTATGTATGTATGTATGTGTATATATATATATATATATATATATATATATATATATATGTCAGTTTAGATCTCAAAGGGTTTTAATGTCTTTTAAATCGCCATCACCACACTTGTGACTAATTGCCTGCAGAGTGAAAAGGTATGTCTCTGTGGGACTGTTACATACAGAGACAGTTTAAAAGAAAATATAATGAGAAGAAATTGGTGCGTACATTTTCAATGCAGCGCTGGATAATATTCGCAACATTTTCTGTTGAGTTCCCGAGCTGGTGCTTTGACTCCACATGGGCAAAAAATCACCCAAAGAAATAAAAACACACAAAAAGATAAACAACTATGTGAACAAACAGTTATCGATAAAAATATAATCAACATTATCCTACCTTAATCAACCCCTTTTATGAAGATGTTTATGAAGACAGTGTGGTCCGACAAAATAAAACAAGAACCTTTGGTGCCAATGAGTATAGTGTAAATAAAGTGTGTGTATATATATATATATATATATATATATATATATATATATATATATATATATATATATATACACACTCACTATATTTTAACTTACTACAATAATGATAGGTGATATATATAGTAATAATGTTTGCTTTTATCAATAGACAAAATTCAGAAGCAGAGCTGCCAAAAATCCTGATCTAATGCCTGACTTGCTCTTCACTAAAGCCCATTCAGCCCTCCACTTTCAATCAAAACCATGCAGTCATCAGTATTACTTTAGCTTGCCAAGCTTTGGGCATTTCTGTTTTTTCAGCAGATTCTCAAACCACAAAACTGGTGGGTGCTGATTGGCTGGTGGTCAGCTTGGCCTATTGTCTCAGATATGTGTTTGCTGTAGCCCCAGTTTCTCCCAATTCACCCTGTCAAACGCTAGTGCAATTAGCTTGCTGTAAACCAGCCTGTCTTGGCACCAAAGGTTCTTGTTTTATTTTGTCGGACCACACTGTCTTCATAAACATCTTCATAAAAGGGGTTGATTAAGGTAGGATAATGTTGATTATATTTTTATCGATAACTGTTTGTTCACATAGTTGTTTATCTTTTTGTGTGTTTTCATTTCTTTGGGTGACTTTTTGCCCATGTGGAGTCAAAGCACCAGCTCTGGGCACTCAACAGAAAATGTTGCGAATATTATCCAGCGCTGCATTGAAAATATATATATATATATATATATATCTATATATATATATATATATATATATATATATATACCACACATATATATTGAAGAAGAGGAGGATTTCATCATCACCTCATTGATACAAATATCACTGAAATGATTATATGACAGACATACACAGTATTTCTCTTCATCTCAATTCTCTCAGGTGTTTGTCAGTGAGACATTTGTGGTGGGAGTTGAAAAATTGGAGGGGAAAAGGTTGAGTGATGTGATTGTGATTGAGAGGAAACAGTCTGCCTCGAGGTCAGTGCCTGTCACAAACAAGGCCACTGTCTGAATGAAAAAAAAAGAAATATAACTGCTTGATTCAGGGGGTTTTATCCTGACTTACAAGAAAATGACTACCAAGAAAACATGAAACCCAATTGGCTGACTGATCATTAAATAGAAGTATTACAATTTGCTTTATTGACATTCTGAGACAACTGACATACTACTAAATCGTTTGCTGCATTAGTTTGAGACAGCTGCTAGAGCGTGCAAGAGAGGATGCTAAGAGGGAAATGTGATCCAGTAATACAGAGCTCTTCAATGAATACACAGAGCTCTTCAACGAGTATCCCGTTCAGGTTTCAGACATAAAAAGGTATATCTATCTACCATTGTTTCCCCCCCAAAAAAATCCATGACAGTTCTCTATGAGAAAGAGACGATGGCTGCAGGAAATTGCATCCAGGTGGAACAATGAGCAATAGATGTATCAAGTATCAAAGCATGGATAGAGGCTGGACAAACCCGTGTTTGTGCATGCGTGCGAGCGTGCGAGCGTGTGTGCCTGCATGCGTGCGTGTGTTGGGGGGTGGAGCTGTATGTAAAGCCCATCTTCAGGGACTGATCTCCTAGAGAACAAAGTGGAGCGTACACATACAGGCAACCCCACAGTTCAATCCAGTGGAAATAATATGTTCATTACAACACAATTACTGACACTTAGACCCTCTCTCCCTGAAGTGTGTGTGTACAAGGTGGAGAGAGGAGGGGGCCTTGTCACTGACCACTGATGCTAAGTGACCTTATGTTCCTCTATATGTGTGTGTCTGCAGGTGCAGGATGTACAGCTTTATGGGTGGAGGGTTGTTTTGTGCAGGCGTGGGGAACATCCTCCTGATAGTTTCCACAGCAACCGATTACTGGATGCAGTATCGGCAGTCCAGCAACTACATGCACCAGGGCCTGTGGCGCTACTGTATGCCAGGGAAATGTTTCCCACACAACGATAGCATTGGTAAGTGTAACCAGGAGAGTTCATTTAGATGACTGGGGATCTACTAACTTACAGTTTGTTAGCTCAACAAAAGGTGGAGCTGTTCCTTTGCAGAAATCAGTTAATTGGCTGAGGTAAAGCTCAGAGGGTGAGTTCTAAGACTGAACTTCAATGTGTTTAAGATTGCAGTAACTATCTCAAATGTTCAGGATTCTAGTAAACAAGCTCAGCATCTGCACAGCTCTATATAGTTAATTTGATGTTGGACTGCAGCTGGACTGACTTGTTCTCCTATCTAGTCAGACTGAAAGGGAGCAATAGTATACCAAGACTGCATTTTTCCATTAGTAGCTTGGGCATATAAGCTTCATAATATTAGGTAACGTTTCTCTTGCTCCTTGCCTTTCTCATGGGATTATAGTGTAATGTTACAGTAAATGTGTGGTTGTCACAAACATATTACAAAAAATAAGTACTGAATATATTACTGATCTGTAAAACCTGCTGAGATCATGGTCTTTTCTCTAATAGGAAAAAACAGCTGTGATACCTGACTCTGCAGTTTAGAGTTTAAAAACACAGTGTGCAAAGCCGGAGTAGATAATCTAAAGATTGTTGGTTCCTCTTATTGAGTTTTAGTTAAAGCAACATAGTGTAATTGTATACCTTAAAATAACAGCTTCAAAATTGGTGTCTACAGTGTCTTTTAATAGGGTGAATAGTCTCTGTCTCAGCAACTTCGGCCCCCATCACTTGTTTATACATTATGTAACTTCAGGGAGAGGGGAGGATCACAGATACATACTTCAAGATTCAAGTTTTCAAGACATAACATTATTATAATGTAATGAGTTTTGGTTGTTGGTGACACCTACATTAAGCCTGACAAATTATTACAGACCCGGGATTTATATTTACGACAGTGCTGTTGCAGTCAGAAACCATGGGGGGCACCAAATCACACAAAATGCCAATTTCAACATTATGTTGCTTCTTGCAAGATTGCCTCTGTCTCCAAAACTGCATGTGCCATTTTATCTTATAGTACAGTATGTTATGTTTCAATCGCATCTGTTAAAGATTTGATTGATAGATTTAGGATTTCCATTGGAAATTCAATGGAATTTATGATTTGATCTATTTTTCTCATTTCTACCATTCTTCCTCGTATTGGCTTGTTAACAAGGCCTGAACAGGGTCACAACCATTCAAGCAAAATTATTCACCTCTGTTGACTTGTAATGACCCCTGCAGTGTACCTAATGACCTTTGATCTTGTCCACAGCCCACTTAGATGCCACCCGTGCCCTCATGATCCTATCTCTTTTGGCCTGTTTCATTGGCATCATCATTGGCATTATGGCCTTCATCCATTACTCCTCCTTTGACAGGTTTGACAAAACCTTTGCTGCAGGCATATTGTTTTTCATTTCATGTAAGTACAACTTGACTGTTTCTGTAGTTTGCTGCATTGGTTTGAGCTGTAATTTGCATTTGCTTATACCTGCAGGCCTTTGTTCAGAATAAGCAAAACAATTTAGTGTTATTCTGTAACTAAGAGTCAACCCATGGTCACAACTGAATTAAGGAAAAAAATATTTTCATTACATAATTAAAAAAAAAAATCCTTTTTCATTAATTCAATTAAACTTAAGTGATTTTTGACTGAATATTAGAGCTTCTATGAGGAGTCAGCATTATGGTTGCCCATTTGTACAATTTTCAGAAATATTTTCTTTACATTTAAATATTAAATTTTTTCTTGCTCAGGCTTTTTAGTGTTTCTAGCAATGGCAGTGTACACTGGTGTGACTATTAACTACTATGGGAAACGCTATGGAAACTGGAGGTTCTCCTGGTCCTATATCATTGGCTGGGTATCAGTGGTGCTCACCTTCTTTTCAGGTAAATATGCACAACAGCCAAACATCAGTAAGTTTCCTCTCTTTTCCAGAGATAGTGTAAAATTACAAGATATAACTCAACTTTCAGTAGAACAGAGTCAACCCGTATATTGGTTAACCGATAATGAAGCAGCTGGATCAATGATGTGACATTATCAGTAAGTGATGCTTGTAATAAGTGCTCATCTCTGAATCCTCCCCCATGCTGTGCAGTACCTGCTGTTCAGCAGACTTTTCACTACACTGAATATGAAAATTGAGGGAAGCAGCATCCATATGGTGAAAGTACCATGATGTTAGTGAGAATATCATCACAATACAAAGACGTATAACTATGATAATCAATAAGTAGTGATGAAAAGCAGAACGACTGTGAACAGGTATTTCTATATTTTTCAAAATATGCATGAATTCATTGGATGCAAATAAACAGCACATGTATAATGTGAATTGGCCACTGTATGGATTTTGTATGCATAACAAACGTTTTTGACACAGCAGAAGGCCTTAAAAATGTGTCCCACATCAAAGCTGCTCCATAGATGGATGTATAGAGAATTTAAAGAACTCAGTTCAATTTATGATGTCTGATGAAATACGTCCAATAACTGATTGGGGCCAAGGGCCCAAAAATAGCAATTGACCACCACTGTAATGTAGCTATGGAATAAAAATGTCAAAGATCACACATAAAACAGCACCAAATATAAAGCAGCACGTTTTATGGGTTTAAAGCGAAACTCTCGCCAAAAAGCAACTGAGGCTTTATTTGGGATTGAATATGAGTCAAATCTTCGTGTAAAAGCATAATTACGACGAAAGAGGCACTTTTAAGATTTACCGTAGTCTCGGGTTTGGGCACGTTCATTTTGAACGGGAGAGTTGGGGGCATGACACGCTAGCATCAACATCGCTATTTTTAGAACAGTAAGAAGGCTCGACACACCATGAAACTTTGCTCGTAGCATCACTTTAAAGTGAGTTTCGCTTTAAACATAAGCATAGACTCCCCACAATACTTCGCCTTTTACATAAAGGGATTCATGTAAAATCATGTAGCCTAATCTAAATTTGATAATGGTTAACACAGATCCAACCTCTTTGTTTTTTTCAGGTATATTTTATTTGTGTGCCTATCGGATGCATGAATGCCCCAGGAGCGCTAACCCGCATTAGAAGACACCAACCATCATCCAGAAATAAGCCATGGATTATGATTATGAGAGCGGCACTGAGGCAGTGTGTAGACTCTTACCATCAACATGGAGGCAGAGTTGACCTCTGCAGCATGAACGATCAAAGTTTTAATGATTTCAATAAAAGATGAAGTGATGAAAAAGGTGATTTCTTTAGTCTTAATTTTCATCGACAGACACTGCATTGTTTACTTCTACTTACTTTACCTGGCGATTTACGAGTAACAGTGTTTCTAGCGTTGTCTAGCAACATTTGGTAATGATGATAGTTTGTAATTATGTCTAATTTGATGTATATAAAAAGTACAACAAAACGTACATTTTCAGAAACTGTGATACATAGAAATCACAAAAAGCAAAAGCTTATATGCCCGTAAAAAAACTCAGCTTGTCCAAAATTATGCAGTGGACTAATTAAACCTTTTATCCCACCATTCTAGAGGGTGCATTGAAAAACGTGTTTGCTATTGGTGTAAATAGGTTTTAGAGGAGTATTGGGAAAAAAATCTTACTGAAGACAACTGAAGCTACTTGATACAATAATCCATCATTCTGTTACTTATCCAAATCTTCATATTGTAAACAATTTCTGTCATCTGTGTATTTTAGAAATACTACAGAATAGGATGGACCATAAGGAACCTATGATGTAGACATACTGTATGTACCACTGGTTTGTACTATTATTTCTGTAAGGCCCTATAACAACCAATAATGTAACAATTACATTTTGCCAATAATGTTATATGTTATTATATTATTGGCTGGTTATTTCGTTATTGGCCTAGCATTAAAAAATCCTTTGAAAATCTAATAACTGTTGCAGATAATGTAATATTACATAAAAAGGACAGCATTTCTTGGAAATAAAAGACTTTTTTGCAGTTTTTTAGCAGTTTGCTCATCAGAAATAGGCATAGTGGATGGCATTGTCATACCTTCATGTGTTTGCTCAGTGTTAGATGATAATTTAACAACTGGAGTCGTTAATGTAATAATATATGCGTCATTTTTTTATTTCTATTTTCTGGATAGAAAGTGACACACACACACTCACACCCCCCTATACAGGTTGGCTTAGAGAAGCAATTATGAGTTGATTGGGTTTTATTCTGTGGAGAGACCATGTAGAAATGTTGCACGCACACAGGAAGCACCCGCATTTGACCACTAGATGGCTATGGAGTAGCTGATTCATGTCAAGTTAGCGAAGTCATGTGACTGATTAGACTTTTCTTCGTTTCCTTAGTAGTCTGCAAACTTCAATACTTCAAACATGTTGAGAGGTTAATAATTCTCTGATTTACTACAGTTAAAATCCGTAATTTTGTGGAATACATTATTGTATTACATACATACATTCTTATATAATTGATAAACGTTAGAGTTAACAGACAAATAGCTAGTCTACCATAGGAAAATTGCCAGCATGATACATGCACAGTTGTATATATATTTATATCGCAGTAGATATGTTGCATCAACAGGCATAGAGGCAGGGGTAGGTTGTGATACTCTATGCATCTCTGCCTCCTGAGTGGAAAGGATTTTTTTAATACTAGGCCAATAACGTAATAACATTGGCAAGTTGTTGCGTTATTGGCTTTATTACATTTAAAATTGACAAAATTATAACGTTATTGGCAGGTATTACATTGTTGGCCGTTATTACATTATTGGTTGCTAGAGCCCCAAAATGTGAGCATACTTAAGGTGGGTTAGCAAACTAATAAAGTAATGAAGAGGAGCTACATCCCATTATTCATTGGATCTATCGTTCACTATCCTCAGCACAGCAGCTTTCAAAAGTATTACCCAAGACACTACTGAAGCCCTCTTACCCAAACATGCCACTTAATTGAGTGACGCACTGCCTCGACCGACTCAAAATTTTACTTAATGAAATGGCCACAAAAAGCCGCTTAGCCGCGCCTCAAGAATTGATCTTTAAGGCGATTTCATCACCATTTGTTTCATTTACTTTCTAATTTTCTCCTAAAGGCAACTTGTTATCCTGGTGCGCTCCACAAAAGGGATTGACGCACAGCCAGGTGCAGCAGGGCTACCTCCATCTGCTTTGGCCCTGTCTTTAAAAACTCTTTTATTTTCTACTGTATATCTATTTTTGTACTTACATACAAAAACGACACATAAAAGTGTATGCATTTCAATTTAAGAAATACTTCTTTATTTGATGTGGCTCTGACTGTTCTGATCATTTTAACGACAGATCTTCTAGGGTAAAGAGACATCTGAATTTATTTGTGATGAAATGACAAATCATCATCTCCTGGTTAGATAGAATGCCACATATACATCAGGACAATTTTTGAACAAAATATTATTAAAATATTAAATGAGTATAAAGAGTGTCAACATGTAATAGTGTTCTTAAACTTTGTTAGATCCTGTCCAGATGTCCCAAGTCGCAGTGTGTAGAATAACAGAGCGCCAGCAGACCTGGGATTAGCTGACCAATTCTTAATGTATTGTGCATGAATTTATGAAATAGCATATAAAGTATGTGTGTAATGTGAGTGGAGAAAAATAATTTCCCAATTTGGGATTAAAATAGTATATAAAAAAACCTAAATTAAAAAAAATAAATAAATAAAGGTAGAGCTGTCACACAGACACTTAAAGGACTGACCAGACGTTTCAACTCCTGATTATACAGTTTTTTATTTTTTTTATTTTGATATTTAGGAAATAATGATCGAGGTCTGAACCTCGGTGACCTTGTAGCTGGCTACGGCCATGCTTACCAAATGAGAAGGTTAAGAATGTTTTTTTAGAGGACTGTGCACATATTACAGAAGCTTTATTCATGGATGGAGTTATTATTGAGTCGTCTTCAGGTAGAGCTAATATACAATCTATTTCATGCCAAAAGGTGTTTGATTTGCAAAAACCAACCATACCAATTTACACTTTGAGCACACACGTCCATTTAACACAGCCCTGTGCAAACTAATGCAGCAGAAAAGCGATTTTCCAGCGTAACTGATTCCCAGTAATTAATTTGTTCTCCCTCCATCTGATCAAATGGAAATCCTGTCCTCCAGCCCAAGGATTACAACTTCCGCTCTGACATCTCCCTTAATTGCCTAATAGCATTGCAGCGTGAATTCTGCCTACATTAAGACACTTTCACATTAACCGGCCTGATTGGAAATGTGATGACAACACCATATCAACAAATTACAGCGCACCGCTTTCTTTCGCAAATGGGCACAGGAGCGGCACTTGTACTCTCCCAGATTTTAATACCGACAATTACAGCCAATTTGCTCGAAATTACTAGACAGACCTGCAGCAGAACAATCCTCCTGTGACACGGGCTGCAACACTTGATTCAAAAACTACACGAAGGAAGAGTGCTGAACTTATCCGAGTGAATTTCATGGACAATTATAAACCCTATGTGGTCGCATGTTCAAGTTTCCAGATAAGTCAATCTAAAGTTTTGAGTCAAAGTCCATCATTTATTTCATCCGTGTTTATTTATAGAAAGTCATTATAATAAACGAACTATCCGAATGGTACATAAAATCACTGAGGAGCAAGAAACAAAAACATGTTTTAGACTGGTTGAAATGCACAGAAATATGTATGCTATACAAATGCCATGTGCAGTAGAGTATACAACACGGTAAAGCCGAATGAAATAAACTCACTGTTATGTTGTGCACTCACAAAAGTATGCGTCGGCTATGGTTATTTCAGATTTGACACCGATACCCACTATTAGTAATGACGGAGACTGATAACTGATATTTGGAACTGATAGACCGATACATTTGCAATAAAAATTGAAATATTGGTGTCAGATTTGTGGGGGAAAAAAACGTTAGTTTGAGTTAGGCTACTTAAGTCAAGAACTTCCTTTTTGTTACTTACTATCTCTCATTTATTTGATAATTGTTAGTTTTCTTTGCAGATTATTTCTGTTATTATTATTATTGTTGTTGTTGTTGTTGTTGTTGTTGTTATTATTATTATTATTATTTTTATTATTATTATTATTATTATTATTATTATATTCAGTGTTAACAGGGTATTACTTGTAAGTGTAACCACTTTGAGGGCAGGACATTGTGTGACACCGCAGAGTGAGGACTACTGTCAGAACGGATGCTGTATCAAAGCCAGAGTAGTGCATCTTTGAATTAATTCATTTGATCGACAGCTGGACTAAAGACAAACAGAAAACACTCATATCTAAGCTGAAAAATGCTGCCAGATCGATAACAGGTCTGTCACAAGTCAAAAGCCAGAATATTTCTATAGGGTACAGCCACATTTGATTCACTGCTGAGGCTGAAGACCAGTTATGAACTATACGAATTGTCAAATACTATAATATAAATTGTTTTCTATAGGCAACGTTAATTACAGTTTCAAATATCCTGACAACAATAGGCAAAGACCTGCAGATTTGAAATATCTCTCCCATTAATATAAAACAAGTTTTTAAAAAAAAAAGAAACAGGCCTACCAATACGTATTTCTTCAGCACCATGGCCAACTCCCGGCTCCACAAACTAACTACAGCCCAGCGCAGTTCACTATTAAACACTTAATGAGCAGCCTACTGCACCTCCATGGGTTACATCCCATGACAGCATGACAGTAGTAGGCCCTCGTTTGTATTCACAACTAAGGAATTGAACGTTTAATCGCAATGTTTTTGGGAAACTGCATTTTACTGACTAAACTAAATGAAGAGTGGTTCTGCCATGAGGCCATTCAATGCGCGCAAACCCGGCGAAAACAGCATGGTTGCTCGGTGACCACATAAGCACCGCTAGGAGTTGTGATTCTCTGTGAGGATAGTCGGGGATGCGGTTACAGGTGCGGTGCATCGCTGGAATCTGTGAGCTTTGTTTCACCTGCCTCCAATGCGTCTCAGCCAATCAACCCCCCCTCCCCGCATCTCCCCACCGCCCATACACAGCTCCAATTGGCTGATGCGCAAATCAGTTTCCCAAATCCGCTATTCTCTGTGAATAAGTAGGCTACTTGTCGGAGATGTGGCCTCCCACTGATACCTATGTAATGCTCGACGAAGTGTCATTCACTGATCACACACAGCGGCTGCATTTAAACCTGGGAGACTTGGGGGCGAAGAGGCAAATGCTGATGCAGGTTTAACGGCAGGAAAATCACAAACCTAAACTAACATCATGAGTATGAACTACGCGTCTGCGGCGACCACGCAGAGGTCGACGTCGTTTTTCATTGAGGACATCTTATTGCACAAACCCAAGCCGCTGAGAGAGGTGATTCCCTCGCCGTTCTGTAGCACCCTGGCCTCCCGGATGCCCATCCTTGAGTACGGATATCCACTGATGCCAACCCCAATACTCGCGCCACATCCGCACCATCCGCTACACAAGCCAGAGCATCACCAATACTTCTTCACATCTGGTAAGACCATGAGAGAGTGTGAGGAGGAGGTACACGCCTTGACTAAGGAAACTTGTGTCAGATGTACAAAGTAGGCTGTTTTGCCTACGTCTGTTAGCTGTAAACGGTATATTTTAAATAAATAAATACACATCGACAGCCACTGTCATTACTAACTAATCTATGGATTTATTGACCATGTATTACATGAATAAATATGGGAATATAACATAATTTTCAGTGGCAGACGGGTAGAAATGATTCACCTCACATAGCTTACTACAAAATGCAGGAAAAATGAACGAGTCAAAGGAGTTATGGTTGAGCCTCATGGGAAATATACTCACAGTAAGCTGCCGTTCTCATTTGCTGCATCAAACTATGAAAAGTTGTCTCGGTTAAAACAAAATGTAGCCTACGTCAAAAAAAAAATTCGACTGCTGTAAATATTCTGTTAATATTGGAGCTAAACTGTGTCACTGTCTTTACGTAAAAATCATGTCGATAACAGTCATCATCAAACTATAAATCGACCCAAATATTATTTCAGTAACAGAGAAATGAGTTGCTGTGACATTTTAAGAGTTTTATTTGTCTGTTAAGGTATTGATTTTTGTTCGGGAGGTTACCTTTTTTAAATCTCTATTTTCTGCCACCCGCAGGGATGCAGATGCCGGCGTTGTTCCAGCACCATGCAGAGTTACCGGGGAAGCACTGCAGACGCAGGAAGGCCCGGACTGTTTTCTCCGACTCGCAGCTGTCCGGCCTGGAGAAGAGGTTTGAGATCCAGAGGTATCTGTCCACACCGGAGAGAGTTGAGCTGGCCACGGCGCTCAGTCTCTCTGAGACACAGGTACACACAGCTGAAAGCTCCGGGCTACAGTTAGAGCAGGACGGGTGATGTCTGTGGTTCATTGGTTCAAAGGAAAGTGGTTATCAAACACAGAATAAAAACAAACAGACGAAAAAAACCAACACACAAAAAAATAAATAAAATGTAAGCCATTAAATGTGGCTATGTTGGCTATTTCACACATGCAAATTTGCTTCCAATGCTGAATTAAGTATTAAATAGGCTACATATATAAAACACATTGAGGGAATAGCTGATATTTCATCTATTTGTGTATAAAATGTAGTCTACAATTTGGTACTAAATATATACTGCAAATTCAATGTATTCGATAAACCTCCTATTTCTGTTTGTGCTATTTGAATAACCTCAAGAAAATTTAAGAATTTTGGTTTTATAGTGAGTGATTTCTTTAAAAAAGATACTTTTAGGATTCTCTTTGTAATTCGACTTTGCACTGTGCAGGTAAAAACGTGGTTCCAGAACCGACGGATGAAGCACAAGAAGCAGCTGAGGAAAGCGCAGGACGAGCGGAAGACTCCTGGGGAGCTGGAGAGATCCGCAGACAACTCCAGCGAGAGCGAACTGAATGATAAGAGCTCGGAGGAACTGAAACACGGACAGGAGCCGGACTCGTACATGCTGGATGAGAACGACGACGATGTGGATATAGAGGATGACATATGCTCCCAGGATCATCTACTATAGTAGGCTGCAGAGTGACTTTAATCACACTGTAAATGTACTGTAAATGCTACGTATTTTCTTTTGCTTCCAGCGCAAATATAGTTGAAAACAAGGCCGTCTGGGTTATATAATATAATGTAAATATTTATTCAAACAAGCAGTGGGCCGATACCTTTTTATTTTTTTTTCTCTTTTATATATATATGTGTATATATATATAT
>CAEMYA010000160.1:801271-833351 GCA_903131615.1 Diplodus sargus
ATATATATATATATATATATATATATATATATATGTATATATATCTTTGTAACATAGACACATGATACTACCCCATCCTTTTGCACTTTTAACTCAAAAGGCATTTTCTATGCTACTTTCTTTTAGTATCCTTTTTTCCGATTTGTGTACTTGTGATATTTTATTTGCAGTGTGTCCATATTGGTGGCGGTTTTGTAAATCAAGTTTTGATCGAAGACACTGCTTCAATGACTGGCATTTATATCATTGTCTGTATATATAGTATATAAATAATGACTCGGTTCTCGGCTCCCTTTACTCTGTTAGAACCTAGGAGCCAGTCTCCACAGCATGGAGTACAGTTCTGAATGCGAGGCTGCGTGTTCTCTATTGGGTTTCCTGCATGATGGCTTGGTGATTTTTAAGCCAGCAAACACAAACGTATAAAACAGACAGAGAGACATTACCAATAGTCAGTAGGTGCCAAACGTTTACACCAGATTGTTCGTAAATATCATCATTTTTATGTATTATTGATATATGTTCATAGTTCATTATACATAAACAAAGGTTGATTAATAATTAAATTCACTACAAATTAGGTCGTTGCGACACTTCGTTAAAGGCCAGCCTTGACAGTTTTTGGGGGGCAACTGAATTTTATACTGAGCGAGAGAGAGAGAAAATGAGAGAAAAAATATGACCATCACACGCAGAATTTTCTAATATGTGTAAATGTTTGCATCAGTGCAACGCTAAGAATACTTAAAGGTGCAGCACGTGGACCATGCACACAATTATAATGTCTTTCACAGTGGCAAGGGTTTACTAGAACGACTTGGATGTTCTATAGAAAATCAGTCATGATAACTGGTAATATAGTCAACACCAGTCTGCCGAAATCGTTTGAGTGCATCTAATTGACCTAAAAACATTGTTTTCATCTAAAAGCATTAGAATGCAAGAAATACAATAGCCTCAAATTAAGTATTTAATGTATTTTTACAGAGATCCTTCTTTGTCATATTATTTTTACCACCAAGTATCTTTGATATGTTCACTATGTTTGGTGCAGAATATGGTCATGGAAATATTGGGTATTTTTATCTTGAAAAAAAAAAAAACCCTCAATAGTCCGTTTTCAGTGTTGTAAAAACGAGGACATCTTTCTTACACATTTCATTTTTTTTTTTTACTTTAGGAAAATTTCATGAACATTGTTCTTGAAAAGAATGTAATAAAATAACAACAACAAAATAATTAGCACTTTTTGGCACTTTGCTGTCAGTGAGTATTCTGGAGAAATGAGCCCATTATTTTTCTTAGGGTCCTGTTGTGTCTTTTGGTAAATTTGGAACTGGAAATTAAAGCAACAGTGAAGTATTGCCCATATCCTAATAGAGTTTTGCATTTCTTCAAACAAGTAATTTAATACTAGTCCATGCTGTAGAATATCTCATTTAAAAAAAAGTATTTAAATAGTCTTGATGAACAGTTGTCAGGCATATTGAGCATCACAAAATTCACATCTCAGGTCCTAGACAACATTGCTGTACGGCTGTAAAAGCAGATTAATAAGAGAGATTGGTTCCTTCAAGTGTTTTTTTGTTTGTTTTTTTTGTTTGTGTTTTTTCAACAATGGAGGCTGGTGGAGTAGTAAATTATTAACTAATTATTAATTTCAGAACATTTTCTAAAAAAGTGTGTAGGAGTCACTCACATTTCACAATTTTGAAACAGCTCTCAATCCATGTATTAAATTGTCTTAGCACAAACAGCATCTCTCAACAGCCATTTACACAATGCAGTCCTCTCACTCTTCCCACTGGATTTGCAGTCCTTTCCTGCTTGCTTTTAAAAAGCAATTTATGGCATCATCAAAATGTGATTCTGATTAACAGGCAGTGGGGAGAAAACTTATGTGGAGAATAGGCCACGCAGAAGGTGATCAATTAAAAGATTAAGCTTTTTGCAACACATGGACGCATCTGCATTTGGGCCTAATAGCAGGGCCATCAGCTCATTTTCAGGAAGCTTGCCGCCTACTGAAAGTGTGCTTTTCACATCAAAGCATCCACGTCTGCCTTAGCTTCCCAATGGGCAGAAAGGGATGCTAATTTGGCCCCCTTCATGTATAGTGGTGAAAGACTCCTTCAATTAACTGGATTTCAATGGCAAAAAACGAGTAGGTGGGATCTAAAAAAGATGCAAAGAGACTCAGTCTGGATAGGCAGGGTTTCTCATTAAATCAAAAAGGGCTCCGTCATTTGTTTCCAGCCGTGCATCTGAGGACTTTAACACTAAAAACACAGAGCTTCAAAGAGTTCATGATGGGTTAAATAGAGACTATAATCTAATTAAAATATTGCACAGGGGTAAATCGTGCTTTGATAATGATCTGAGGGTTCAATTAGTAAAATGAGCTGCTTGAGAGTGTTTTGTGTTGGGGAGGAGTTTCTACCAAGATCATGGCTAATGTAGGACTGCAACCAAATCAGGTGCGCTTTAAAGTGTCATCCATCATTTGAGCAGGATTTCCTTCACTGTTATGTGATAAGAGGAGACAAACTGGCCATGTGCCTAAGTAACAATAAAATAATTACCTGTCTCTACCATAAGACACCATGCTGTTGGATTGCTTAATGTTACTGATAACATACTACAACAAATTCATTATATTATAATCTTCAGTGTTATTTGTCTCTTCCTTGGCAATAAAACAAAGTCTGAGTGACACTATTTATGTTCCTTCTGTCTATGTACGTACATACAAGTATGTCTGATCAATTAGTATACAATAAAACCGTACGTTATGTGAGTGCAAATGTGAAATTCTACTGAATGCACCAAATCTACATTTCATACAAGGTTTCTAACCAAGATAAAAGAAATGTTACTCTGTGGTGGGGCTGGGCAGAATGTTAATATATGATAATATCGCCTTCCCCTGTTTTGTGTACCGAATTAAGGGTTACACCTGCATCACTATAAATCTTAGCACATTGTCAAGAACAACAAGTTACATTTAATAACCAAGGCATGACAGCAGTGTTCATCCCACAGTGCTAAAATTTATTTATGCCATTAGGAAAAGTATATTGCTCATCTTCATCCACCTGTTCCATTTCAGGCTCATGTCAAACAGTATTTGGATACACTCCATTTATGTTCTTTTTTCCTATAGGCGATCAGAGTAAGGATTTTTCACATCAGACAATTTAATCAGTCCCTTCAAATGCTTTTTCAGCTCAAAAAGATGGCAATAACTGATTTGTTAAGGCTGCTTCATATATTTCAACACAATTAAAGGAATGCAAAAGGCAATCAAACATTTTTATTCTTTTTGCAACAGTGCTCACAACTTAATATTTCAGCAAGACAGGACACAATGTAACCATGACATGAATTATTACAATTAACTATTGAAGATACCAATGTGTTATTTTGGCATAGGTGGGTTTATAGTTTTTTAAACATCATACAATCACACAGTGTATATTAATTGTACCATCTTAATACAATTACCCCTTATATTTAAGTGAACTGCACCTTGCCCTCAGACACCATGTACTTTTCTGAAGAGAGCCACAGCCTTCTTTTCTTCTTCATGCCGTTTTCTAAGGACGTCCAGTGGTGCTGGCTGGGACATGTCCAAGTCCTCCATGAAAGGAGTGTACTGAGTGAAGCCTTTAGACTGGTGTTGCTGTCTCTGTTTTGGTTCAAACTGTACAGGGGGCTTTGCTATGGTCTTGGCATATTCTAAGGCCTAAGATTGAAAGAGAGACGGAGGGAGAGAGAGAGAGAGAGAGAGATCTCAACGTTTGTGAATGTACTAATGTAGTAATCACTGTGTACTGTTCAAGCTTTAGTAAGAAGTCAGAAATTATTAAAAGGATTTATATCACTTTTTTCACATATGCATAGTACTCCCCAAGACAAACAAACATGCTTTAAATGTGTAAATTGGTGGACTTACCCTTTGAGGTATTCATTATTTAGTATTCAAATATAGTAATGAATTGTCATGTTATCTTTTTGCAAACCAGTTGTGAGAGACAAGTTATCCAGGATAAACAATGTTTTGCTTAGTGAGCAACCTGCCCGGGTTAAGGCTTTGAAGGACAGGTCCCAGGCTGGTACCATAGAGTGACAATATGCCTTATATGTCTTCCTCAAACAATCACAGGGACACATGTCAGTTGTAAAAGAGGCATGTCCCAGACTTCATACACATACACACCTTCATCCTGGGTACTTTCTTGTCATTGACTTCTGGGTCCTTGGCTGGTAGAAAGGGAATCCTGCTTATCTCTCTGTTCTGCTCGCGGATAACAATTGAATACAGCCTCTGTCGTTTCATTTTCTCAACATAATGATGGTGAAAGAGTGAGAGAGGGAGCGAGAAGAGAGGGAGGATGAGACAAAAACAGAAACAGATTATAAAAGGGGGTTTAATTTACTGAGCCATTCTCCCTTAAGGGCCTTCCTTTTGTGTATGCCCTTTGCAGAGCCTACTCAAGTCCAAAAAAAAACCCAGACACAGTGAGCCATTCAGTGGGGCCGATGAACATTTACACATATCATTCTCTAATAGGCTTAGCCCTGGAGATTAACATGGCTCAATCCAGTGCACATTGACTAAACACGCTACCTTTTTACAACTGGCAAAAGATGTATAAATGCACACCGAGCACTTAACTTTTTCACTTACTTCCCCTTTTCTGTGTAAATGTTATTTTACCTTTGGAACAGCATGGGGCCTTTAAATGATGAACTGGGACAATTGGGAGAGGGTGAGTGGATACAAAAAGACACTAGTGGACATCAGGATTTAGGCAGCTAAAAATAGATGTTTGCTTTTGTTTGAATCACTTCTTACTGTTACAATTACTAATCTTACACAGACACAAATAGATGCATTATCTCATGGATATCTATCCTGCAAACATTTGTTTAAAATGAAAAATAATATTAAAAACAAGGTGTCACTTGATCCATGACAAATGCATGCAGAAGATGATGGTGCTTTTTCACCTTTGTTAACCAGGGCTGCCAGAATCAACACAAGTTGACAAGTTCCTTGTAGCTGCCTATTTAAGAATAAAATATCAGGGAAAACACAACCAGGTCTGAGTTGCAGCTCAGAAAGCAGTATAACCACTGTATTTACCAGTAGTCCACAAAGCATTCACAGTTCACAGCAATGTGGATCATTTCAATTAGAAAACTGACAGGCCTGCTTGTTTGTTATCAGACAACCTCCTTATGTATCTGTGCAGTTTCTGGATAAATAAACGCACCTGACACAAACTGGTGGCTCAGTGACAATTTCTGCTGATATGATGCTGACATTGCAGGTCAGTACTTACTGTTTTTTCAATGGCTTTGTAGTCAGGACCCAGGCCTAGCAGATTTACGTCTGACTTCAGCTGCTTGTAGTCTTTAAGACTGTATGCCTGAGAGAGAGAGTGGGAGAGAGAGACTAAAGATTTGCAAGTTGACAATTGCCATACACAATAAATGCTATCAAACATCAAGTGACAATTTTGATTACTTGATTTAAAGTGGACTGTTTTCAAACTTAACTTTATATGGGTGTCAAATAATACCATGGCACTTAATAAACTCCATCCATCCATTGTGTTACCCACTTATTCTTTACAGGGTCATAGGGGCTGGAGACGATCCCAGCTGACAATGGGCAGGTGGCAGGGTACAGCCTTGACAAGTTGCCAGTTTTACAGTGCTGACATATAGGGACAAACAACCAAATAATAAACTGTCAGAAGACACGGCAGACAGAGCCTCAATGTGTGTGAAACTGTCTTCACCACCACCAACATTTGTAACACCCCATTGTTTTTGTTTGGTCAGGGCACTAGCTTGCAGAAACAACAATAACAACAACAAAAAAACACTCACCAAACAACCGAACTGTTCTACTAATATTCTATATAATATATATTCTAGTTATAAGTAGTGCATTCGATTCTGCTGGATTATAAAGAAGAGTCAGACAGATTTTCAATACTGCTGAAACGTGTACTGAACTGGGCACTATTATATCCCTAAAAATAATAAAGACATAGAGCTGTGTATGGAGAGTTTCAAAAGGCATTCCTTGGGACAAAATTTTATCATGGGGCATGATGACCTAATGTGGATCTATTAAGGGGGTTCTTGACATGATGAAGCCTGATACTAGTTCATGCTCAGTCAGACACATGCTAAGTCTATACTCTACTTGTATTTGCTGACATTCTTTACTGGATATGATGTCAGAGCTCTGAGTAACATCAACTTTTAGTTTTTCTCTTCAGCAGCCACATTATTAATATAGACTTTTGCTTTCTGCATGAGTTACAGGCATATATGCATTTGCAGCTCATATAGATCAAGTGAAAGATGCTTTGTGACTCTACTTGAGGATGACAAAATTCAGCTACTGTATACAACATCAGTTTAACTGATCTAACAGCACAGCTGGTGACTACTGTTCAAAATCTTATGTGCCACAATTAAAGTGTATTGAGTTGTCTGACAACAGAAAACAGAAATACAACCCCAAATCACCAACATGCCGATTTGCACTTGACTAATATTATCACATGACCTCTTATTTGGACTATGGACATGGCAGATTTGCATGGGATTAAAATCACAGATGTCTTCTACAGTTATCAGAAATTACTAATGTCCACATGTAATAATAGTCTTGTGCAGATAAGGCTTTGGATGATCCCCTGACATTATGAGAGCGTATTTAGTGCTAATTAACAAATGTTGGCACAGTAATGGACAAAACTAAGGTGTGAACATGGTAAATCTGCTACTGAAACAACAGTATATTAGCCTTGTCATTGTAATAATGTAAGGTTTCTAAAGTTAGCGTTTAGCTTAAGGTGCCACAGAGCTAGGGTGGAGCCATAACATGGTTTGGACTCTTCATCTCTTTTAATGGCACTTTATAATCAAAAATATTATGGTCCTATACATGATCCTTGCTTGTGCATTGTAGTTCACTGAGATCACCTCTAAGTCAAATGATAAATTCAGTGTTGTGAATTCTTTTTCTGTGGATATTCTATAGATACATTTCTGTCTCTGTAACTGGTGCTCTTTGTTGGGATGGTTGTTAAGAGTCAACCAAAAACCACCAAAAGGCGTGCCAGCAATGAATTAGAAGCTGGAAGACAGGTGTCAATCACCGCAGTCAAGGCTGTTTTGCATTGCCATGGGCTGAGAGGCTGCGGTGCAAGAAAGAAGATCTTGTTCCAGACGCGGCATTTTAAAGCTTGACGAAAGTTTTCTGCTGATCACATGGACAAAGAAAAAGCCTTTTGAATGAAACACAAATTGAGTTGTTTGGCCACAATGAGCAGCAATATGTTTGGAGGAGGCCTTTAATCTCAAGAACACCATACCTACTGTCAAGTACTGTAGGGCTGCTGGGTTGGGAATCAAAAGTGGTAAAGGAATGGCTAAAATCAGGCTAGAACTGTCCTGACTTGAACTCCGTCGAGAACATTCGATGGGGTTGCTGTGCTGAAGAAAACAAGTCAATGTGCGAAAGCTAACAAATTTGGTTGAATTTCACCAATTTCGTCAAGTCAAGTCAAGTCAAGTCAAGTCAACTTTATTTATATAGCACATTTCAACAGAGGTATTTGTGCATTTCTGACCAAGACTGTATGGTGTTTGTTAATCTAAAAGATAATTTTCAAGTTAAGAATGTTGCAGTTTGTCGTAAAGATTGTGAAGTATCATTTAGTTTAGAGCAAAAACACTCAGTGAATCTGTCAAACACCAACATGCCCTTCACCTCAGCAAAGACTGAGACCAGTTCTACAAGGTTTCGGTAAGTGTTAGATGAAATGACGTCACTTATGCAACTTTTGGGTGTGTAGTCTCTCTAATTATATATTTTCACAGACTTATACTTCAACAGTTTAATGACAAACTGCTTTTTAGACTTTTAGAGTGACAAACATCATGTGCAATCACTAGCACAATTCAAAAATCCTGTACCTCTTGCCATTCACTACCATACACATTTTTTCTGACATGGCGTTCCACAGTGGCCTACCAGAAAGGGAAAACTTCACCTCTTGATAGAGGCTGTCAATGTTATGCTTAACTACCCATTTATTCCTAAAAAACGGTAATCTATTACTACGTTACATTATTGCATGCACCAATGTTTCTTTTCCCGGGGAAGAGTAAAAGTGTATTGACACAAACAGCATGTAGAGTACAATATCTGAGTTTTTGAAGGCATTTGCCATGGTATCATATACAGCATACCAGACCATTTTACCTTATTGGGCTCTGATATGATATTGAAGTACTTCTCTCAAGGACACACAAGTGTGTGTGTGTGTGTGTGTGTGTGTGTGTGTGTGTGTGTGTGTGTGTGTGTGTGAGACCATGGGTGCATGCAGTCCACATGTTGCCCCAGACAAAAGAGAGCTAATCATTCCAAGATTGTACTGGTTGCTTTTCGGAAGGAGGATTTCAGTTTGCTTTAAGCACTAGTCATGGATGCAACAGGCTACCTGGAAATAATCCAAGCCCTCTCCCCTCTTTCACCAGCTCCCAAATCATGCTCATCTGCTTTCATGCCCAGGCATTGCAGCCAGACTGCTTTACAAACTGAGCCTGTAATCTCGTCAGACATGATGGCTAACACGGTGGGAGAGATGGTAGGTCAAGGGGTTGAGAGTGGTGGGCACCACAGGAGGACTATGTGAGGGCTCCAGCATGAATACAATTCTAAGTACTTCAGCATACTTTCTAGATTTTGTTGAATCCATTCAACTCAACTGTTATTTGTTAACTGGTATGAAATGTACGCAGAACGTTGTATTGTTATCAGTAATGTCATTTCTTAATGTATGTTAATGTAATGAAATTATTGTTAATGTAACAATTCATATGATGCATTTGATTTGATTTGTATTTGATTTGTTGTCAACTGTTACATTTATTGCCAACTGTTTTGATAATCAGTTTGAGTTTGAGTAATTTTTTAGCAAAAAGCAGAAATCAATAAGCCAATTCTCTGATTCCAGGCTCTTAAATGTGAATATATTCATTGTTTTTAATCCTCTATGACAGTAGAAGGAGTGTTGTAGAAAAACAAGGCATTTAAGGACATTTTTTGGTTAACATTCTTTAACAGTTACTGATATTTTATAGACCAAATAATGGAACCTTTAGTTGCCCCTATTGTATATATGTTATAATCAATCTATCTGTGTTAAAGGTTGTTACTGTCAGGTGAGGCTCGTAGTCTCAGCACAATCACAAAATGTGTCTTGCATTGTGCCAATTAAGCATGGTTGCAAAAAAAAATCAACATTTTTCTTATTATTTAATATATATATATATATATATATATATATTTAAGTTTGTTGTCAGTTTAAAGCAGTACTAGGGATAGTTTGACCATTTACACATAACTAGTACGGAATATGGTATTTCTGCAACAGGTACCTCTATTTAAATAAGGCTACATATTGATGTAGAAATTGTTAGCGGGAGCTAAATCTGACTGGTTGAGTCACTTTCTACTCAGGATCCACCTGCACAACTTAGCCTGACAAACCAAAGCAGACGGAAAAAAACAACAATAGCCAAATCTTTAAATGCAAATGAGTTTCTTTAGTGGCCTCACAGACCCTCTTTAATCACCTTATTCTCTAACACATCTTCAAATGGCTTCTCAGAGTCTGTGGTTTATATAGTCATCGTCTCATAGCAATTAAGTGTATCGTAGTGGAGCTAGACAATTAACCCCATGTTATGGGGCCTTAGTCACCAGAACACTCCTGCTGGATTAAGCAGTTGCTGCATGGAGAAAGCTGAGGGGATTATTTAGGACTTCAAAGGGGCATGTGTTTGTGTAACCTCGCATGTTCATGGGGATTAAAGGGGAATGGCACTCAAATTGAAGACTTTATGTGTCACTGTTGTTAGGTGAAACTGCATAATGAGTTGTTATTTCTTTAACTAGAATGTGATTATTTAGTACGTGCTGAGTGCTTTAAAACAGTTTTAAAAACCATGCATATCAAACAAATACTCAGAGTTATTTTCATATGTATCATCCCAGATATGATGACAGATACATAATACACTGATGAAACATCAATATAAATGTTTTACAGCAGAGGACATATTTGTAAACGTTAACAAGCCTTCCAGCCAGGATACAAATGAAGCTCACAGACACACCAACCTTATAAGTGACCTTCGCCCTCAGCTGCTTTTGTTTCTCCATCTGAACCAGGTAGCCATCAGATTTGCTTCTATGGACTGGATAGGCTGTGCTCACACTCTGACAGGGGCTCAACTCAGACACTTTTCCTGTCATTGGCTTTCCTATCGGGGGCAGAACTGTGTAGGAGCCTGAACCCATTGACAAAGTGGTGGTGGGTGTCCTGGGGAGGCTTTGTGGAAATTGTGTACTGTGAACCTCATTTGAGCTCCACTTCTGGTCTTTCCCCTCAAACGATAATGGACAATGTAGTGCAGTTGTTCTGAAACACAAAATTATCGATGGATGAATAATGATGGGTCCCATGATAATAGATAGATAATGAGGCAAAGAAAATGATGTCAAAATTACTCATATTATATTATTATGTTATATACTACCTATTTTTTTTCATTTTCATATGGTGTATCATAGATACATTTCAACAAATTAATCAATTTAAAATTGATACCCATGGGACAGTGCAATCTCAATTTCAGTTGTGGGGCTCAACTGAGGACCATGAAGAGATGCTATATTGATGACTGTATCTTGGCCCCTCTGTTGGAGTAATGGAAGGAAATGGGATGAAGTGTTGAGGTTGATGTTGAGGTGGACAGCGTGGGGCAAAGGCTGTGATGAAGTCATCTTCTGAGGTTTTGCCTGAGTTCCAGCGGTGGGTCTTGCTAATGGATAACTCAGACTGCCTTCCCGCTCAGCACTGACCCCTGTGGCAGGGGGCTGCTGCTGTTGAGGGGGGTTGGGGTATTCTTTCCACTGGGCTTTCTTCCCTTTGCTGATCTGGGTTACCTGGTTGGAGAATAGGATTAACTGTTTGAGTGTATATTTTTAGTCCAGTCATACCCAGCTAGAATCCTGTGTTTTAAAGCTGAACCAATTCATCAACTGGCCGGTATTATCAGCCGATCAGCCGTGATGATGCACTAATGATGTAGGATGACAATCGCCCAAACTGTCAATCAATGAGTTACCTGTCAGTCTGTATGACTTCATGTTTACTCTTCTTGGTTCATTTGTAAAATATCAGCGGAAGGAAAGGAAAAACGGAACCAGATCAAAACTAAAATACAACCATGTATAATTTTTTTCAGTTGATCTGGACCAATTGAACCAAACTTCAGCTGTGAAAACACCTGACACATTTACACCATAAAAACAACAACAGGCAGCTCTAACAAAAAAGGGGCACGATTTTTTGCCCATGTGTAAGAAGGGCTGGCGCTCTTCTTTGCATGATCTCACCAAATTATTTGAGCCTGTGTCTCTTGCATCTAATGAAACTGATTTAGCAAACACCAGCTTTGCCCATTCCAGTGGGTAAATATTCAGTCTTGTCTGCTTGGCAGTGTTGAGGTAGCTGCTCAAGTGCTCACTATAAAAATGCTTCTCCGATCCTCTCCCTTTTCCCTCCGACCTACTTTTAAAAGAAGGTGAAGCAACGCTACCAGTGATGAGTACACATTTCCTTCAGGAAATTAGGACCAGGGTGATAGTGTCCTGCCTGGGCACCAGCTAGATAGAACTCACTGGACCTTCTGAAATTACACTTCCATTCGCTTCCAATAATGCAAGACAAACTAGGCCAACACATCGACCAAGTCAAAAGAAAAGGAGGGTCCTACCCTCAACTGCTGTGTTTTCTGGAGCCACCTCAGCTTGGGGTCTGAACTGTCCTTTTGATGTTCTGTAATGGCCGTCTCCTTCAGAGTTTCATGCACCTGTAGACAGATGAAAAAGAGAAAGCAACATGCTGATACAGATGAAAGTTGAAACAAATAGTCTTTATATTTTGCCTGTCTATACAGAGTGAAATGCAGCCATTAAAACCAACACAAATATACCTACTTAGTGGTATCAATACCGCCTCTATTTCTATCAATGCCTGTCTCCTTTGACCACATCATATTACATCAATTTACTGTTTCAGTTGTTCCTAATGTTCCCATTTGTGGAATGGAAATATCTTCTATTAATGCTGTAATGAAAATCATTTAGTTAACTTCAGGACTCCCCTCAGTGGCAGAGGACCATCTGAGTGGATCAATGATATTGACAGGCTGAGGACTTGTTCCCTGAATGCCACTAATTCTGTGAGCGTGAATAGGTGAAGGTCACAAGGAATGAGTGGATCCAGTTGTAACACATCCATCAATAAGTGTGTTTGTGATGGCATTTAATAGGCTGCTATTATGCTGAGATAAAATTCAGGGCACTGTTGACCAAACCACCTAGACCTGAAGCTGTTTACATATGTAAGTGGTCTACAGTCTTTTGTCTGTAGCTTTCCAGCATTTTTTTAATGTTTTGGGGCATTGACAGAACCCCAAAGGAGAATCTTTTTGAAATGACAGGGAGACTCCAAGACATTTGGCTACTGTTTTTAGATGAACAGTAAGAGCAGCTGTTCGAAAATCAGGTGTCAGTGACTTCTCTATCAATACACACACTCAGACGTTGTGCTTCTCACCTTTACCCATTGCCTTTTGTCACCCATTATAAACATTCCAATGAGTTGGAGAAAATGATCATGCCTATATTGCATTTTGAGCATGGTAAGCTGTGTAAAATCTTTTCTACTAAATTGGGAGGCCCATAATTGCTTCTCTGCGAGACGATGTCACAACAAAGTCTGGCAATTGCAGCTAGCTGTATTACCTCCTGTACCTGGGAAACATCTGCTTTTTGCAATGAAGACTTCAAAGGATCTGTGGATCTTGAATTGCATTTAGCTGCTATTGTGGCCAGCCCAGGTAATCTTGATTAGATGTTTAGACTGAGGCAGGGTATACAGTGGCAGAGAGCTCCCCAGAGCATTGGACTAAAGCTATTAAAAGATTGTACATTATGTTCCCCTGGCTTTGAAGTGAGGGCCTGCTAGAGGAGAAGGGACTCTAAGGGGTGAGTGCAATAGCAGAAGATTGATCTGCTACTTCTGTCTTTATCAAAGGAGGCCCAGGCCCTGATGAAGCCAATCATTGCTACCGCCACTCTGCCACTTGGCTGAGCTAAACATCTGCTGCATTAGGAAATTGTGTACATTTAATAACATGTTTAATTATCACAAGTTGCCTTCAGATAGTAGTTCTCTTCAAAAGACCAAATTGGGTATTTTAAAAGGGCCTTGTAACAACTGGCTTGTCTTGACTTGCATTGATTTATGAAACTGATGTGATTTGTACATGGAGTGTTGATATCTTTTGCAAGGAGCTACGGACAAGGAAGGGTGGGAGGAAGCAGACCTTTAACATGATATGTTCCAAGAATCACATACTGGATGTAGAAAATAAAATTCTCATGTTACTTCTTTGGTCTGGGTTACATCGTAAATAAAATTCTCATGTTACTTCTTTGGTTTGTGTATTATCGGATAATCTGTCATTCATTTTTAATTCATAAACAAAATAACTGCGTAGATCTGCGTATGGACAATGTTTCATTTGTTAATTTGAGTTAAATTAGTCCAGAATCAAAACATGAAAATAATCATTATTTTCATTATTTGATTTGTAATTATTTGATACAAAAAAGCAAATAATGGGCCAAGGGCCGAATTTGATTTTGTATTTAATTTTATCCAATTTGTTTTACTCGGAAGTTATTTATTACTGCTTTACTGAATCACATAGTAGATCTTGCTCATAAACTGCTCTGTTTATGGTGGTTTACCAGTTACCGGTTTACCAGTAAGAAAAACACAAGCATTAAACACAGGAGAAAAAAAAGAACCTACCTGTCTCTTTGTGGTCTTATTAAACAATAAATTCATCATGTTCCACTGACCTCCCTCTGGTTTTACATCAGGACTGTTAGGGCACCCAGGGGCGTTTGGCACTGAGGGACAGCCAAAAACTGCACTCAGCCATGCGCAAGATCCCACTGATCTCCCTTTCTTTTGTTGTTCAGTAGAGTAACATTACCAGGGCCATGAAAAAGATTATTATTATTATTATCATTATTATTATTATTATTATTATTATTATTATTATTATTATTATTATCATAATCAGTGGTCATCTGGTGTTAATGGGTTGTGCTTGTGTTATACTTGCAGTTGGTTTGTTTAAAACAACCAGCCAGCAGCAGAGCTGATGCAGCAGATAATGAGCCACTTGCCCTGGCACCACAGCAAACAGGTCCATGTGTTGGAGGTGGGCTGTCTACAGCGGACAGGCTGGCCACCATCCAGCCTGTCCGCTGTACCCAATGAGCCAAGGGACACTGCAGTTGCAGTGAAGTGGTTTCAGTTGGAGGACTGACTGAGAGGAGAGCAGCAAAAGACTGAGAGATGGGCCTAAAAGTATGTCCTGTTATTTATTACTTTTGAACTTTGAGCATAAAATCAAAAGTATGTAAAAATAAAAAATAAAATAAAAAAAGAAAGAAAGAAAGAAAAGTTATTAAGAGAGTTAAGAGTTATTAGTTTTTGTTTCACATTCTTAAACAAAGAAATAATTATATAATGATGTGTTTTTCAATTTTTTTCGCCTCTATGCCCCTTCTACTGAAGCATGCTTTGCCAACGGAAAAGATGCAATCATCAATCGGAAAAGGAATTGTTGGGTTTGGATTAAGTGCAGGCTGTGAGACAGTCCACCAGTGACAAGCCAGACCATTGGGACAAAACGTTGCCAAAAGCGAAAGTGATTGCTCCAGGAAGAGAGAAAAAACAGGAGAGAGGATCAGAAAACATCATAATCTCAAATAATTAATTTACTTTTTATTAATGATGGCTATTATAAAGAGTTGCCATACTTTTCCTTTATATTTTGTGACACACTCAATTAATAGATTAATGCTACCATTAAACAAGAAATAAACCACATGCAAATTGGTGCCCATTCATTTATGCCCTGTGTTCCTGTTAAGTAACGTCTTTCGGGAGACAGCCCAATGTAAAACTAATAAGCGAATTCAGAGGGAAAATGATAAAAACACAGACATTGTAGAGGGCTGGGGCTCAGATGGGTGAACAAGGTTGGGGGTATTATAGCCAGCAAACAGTCGTGTGGCCCGATAAACGGGGACTGTGGGACATTCTGACCAATTATGCTGCTGTGCCAGGTGCAGGGACGTCTAAGAGCCTATTGGTAACCATGCGACTCTTAATAAGCACTGTATAGGCAGACATGGCTCTTTTCATATGGTGGAGAAGGAGGCAGATGAAAACAGCTATGGCCCTCTGCCAAACTAATTTTGCGGACTGGGTCCGAGCAAACATCATTCTCTTGGCTGTTGTCTGAGATGATAATAAAAGGCATACAGCTACCAATAATATCACTAAATGAGCCTAAACTTGGCTGATGCAGAAGGAGAAAAACAGAAAAGGCCTATATTGTCCTATATTGTGCTCAGGAGCAATTGCTCATTAATACTGTCACCAGATTAGAGTGAGCTTTGCAGAGTAAAAATACTGACACTTGGCTGCTTTTCTTATCACCTGTGCACAGCAAATATGCTGGAAAATATAAAGAAACAAAAGCCATCTGTTGTCAATGCGCACTGACAAGCCTCTGTCTGAACTGATCTCTGTCTGTAAAAAAAACCTTAATGCTGTATACAGTTATCCGTCTATCATCAAGCCATAACCTGTAAGGCCACGGTGCGCATCAAAAAAACTCAATTGTAAATTGTCAGTTCAAACTGTTTTTAAAACAAACATTTATGTTGATCACAATATTTTCGGTAGTCTGTCCCCAGTCAAATTTAATCTTAAATCATTCAAGTGTAACAATAGCTCAGTTGCCAGGAATCATTATCAGTGCTAGTGCAGCTCCTGGTGTCTGTTTCTGTAATTGCAACCTATTTCCAAAGAGGGCCTGCGCCGAAGTGACCATTACAGTGGCATCTTGGAATTTGGAATCAAATTCTCATCCAACGATTTAACCAAAAGCAGATGATATTGGCTGAGAAAACATTGTATACATACCTTATTCACACTGTGAGCCATGCCTTCCTTTTGTGCATGAACTGTTGTATACGAGCCATATTTGGATGTGTTGTACCCCAGAGTTATTTTGTTCCACTCCACTATGTTGTCTGTGAGTCTTTCTAACTTTTTGTTTGATGAAACCTTAGGACTGGACAATGCGGATGTGTTCATACTCTGTGTTTGACTGGGTCCTCCTTCTGTGTTTCTCAGTCCTCGCTGGTCTTGAAAGTACCCAGCATGTACATCCTCTTTCAGTTCAGGAGACATGCTTATATTGTCACCAGCACTGTCACAACTATTTTTAAATGTTTGTCTGAATCCTCTCTGTGATAACCTGTTTTCACTTTCATTATTGGTGAAAATGCTTGTTGGCCTTGAAAGTTCAGTCTCAGGTGATATAAATTGCAAAGCATGGTTGTGGGAAGACATTACTGTGCTATTCTGGCCATCTTGTTGATGTGGGCGGTATTGCTCTACAGACTTATTGACAGCCATACGAGGGGTCACCACAACAGCTGAACCTCCTCTCATTATCCGTCCCTGTCTGTCAGCACATGTCTGATGAGATATCTCTTTAGGGACTTCGTAATATTCCTCGATGGAAACCTGTGGACTCTCATTGAAGCATCCAGCTCCCTTCAGGTTGGTCCTCCAGTTGGGGTCACAGTACAGGTCAGAGTAGGTATCATCAGAAAGCGGCTGGCTGTAAAGTTAAAGAAAGACAAGAGCAATAAAGATATATATAAAACAATTACTGAGATAGGAAACTAAAAGAGGATGTCCATATGTATTTAGGAAAGTCTAAATCATATTATGAATAATTCATTCAATTGTTGGTAAGCAGATTTATAAATGACATTTCCATAACCAAAGGAGGTTTTACAGACACCTGAATGCCACATATGCATGAGAAGTCAAAGGAACAAGAGGCATTACACTGTTATTAGAATGATAATGTCCTCAAACAAAGAAAACTAGGCCTTATTAGAGACTTCTGAAATTGAAACAGATAAGGGGGATTAGGAGCCTGTATTTACAGATAATTTTAGTATTTTCACCTCCAGGCTCACTAATGAGAGTATATGTGAGAGCTACAAGCGGGGGAATGGTTCACAAACGGCAATTTTCAGCTTATGAAATGGCTTGAAAATTGCAGGCTAAAATGCTCTTTCTGATGGTGATGAAAAGATCTCATTAAAATAAATAGCAGAGAGCCTCTTTGTTGTGCTTACTGGGAGGATGTGGGGAGCCTACTTCTCTTGCCATGATGCTGGGCATCAGGGGGGAGGGTTGCCTAGGTGTAGGGCCCTTCACTTCGACGAGGCCAAAAGGGTAAGGGATGTCTCTCTAATGACTCAGACTTAAACAAGTTGGAGAATACATTATAGACAAAATGCAGCTCGGCATGATGCCTCTAACACTGGCAAAACACCACAGCCTATTATGTCTTGCCCAAGATACAGACGTCTAAATACAAAAGGCAGTGAAATATTGTGACAAATGCTGAATGAAAAATGAAAAAACTGGTTATACGGACAACACCCAAATATCCTTTTGCAACATTTCGAGTGAGATAGGTGTAAGATATAGTGAAGAGTGATGAATGGAGTTGTTTAAATAGCAATCTTCTGCTTGAATGAGGAATGCCCATTGGGTTTGTAAACTATGCAATGGCAATGGGTGAAAAGGCTTACCCGCTTTGAGGAGGCAGTCGAGAGGACTATGAGAACGTGATGATTGGAATGGGACTGTGTACCCTGTCTTGGCTCTAGGAAATGGAGCCTTTGTGAGAATATGTCATGGTCATTTTCCTCTGAAACAATGTACTTTTCAAGCACACCCACACTTGATGGGCATCAATCTACACGGTTTATGAATAAAATGAAGAATGCCCCTTTTCTATTTTGGAGAGAAATGACTATCAGGCAGTATCTGAAGGTAAGAGCAGAGGAAACAACGGTACGAGTCGACAAGAGTGCAAAAACAGATGTGGTGTTGTTCATCACCATAGATGCCTACCTCTGCTCCATTAAAAGAGAGAAAGACATATCTCCTTTACAGCAACAATGATCCTTGTAATGGACCACGAGTGACCACTTATTGAGATCCACCTAAACAAAACAAAAATCTAATTTCCCTCAAATGAAAGCCGTTATGCTGGAAGCATCTGAATTAGGTCATTCTCACTACTATGTAGCATCGGGGCCTGCATCTCATTAAATACCTGACACCATTCTATTGTTAAGTGACGAATGAAGGCTATTTATCTTTTGTCATCCCTGTGCTTTCTAAAAGTAAATTGTTTGATTGCTGCTGTGATTCTCCTTGTTGTATTTTGTCTAAGCAGTTCTATTATCTGCTTAATTTTAATAAATTTGTCACAGACAGTGAAATGGTAGTCCACTTCAATGGGCAAATTGATCAATTTTAGGCACAATCTCATCCTGGTGAACAGTTAATGCCATGTTTGTAGAATTTTAGTGATACACAAGGTTACACACATAATGTGATTGGTCAGACTTTTTTCACAACAATGTCTATACCCTACTTATCTCTATAACCACCCAGTGAGAAACTGAGTTGTAATCAGAACAGAACAAATCCTGTTTCATCAAGAAATAATGACTGAAGGTTTTGTTTTCCTTGTCAGTGCTTAGCAATTGTTCCACTCAAATCAACTACTGAACATCTACTGCCATCTACTGGACAAACTTCATATCAGAATCAGTCATGTATTCTGCAGTCACTAAAAGAGTGTCTTGTGATATTCTTTATTTACCTTACTGAAAAGGCTAACAATAAGTAAGTAAGGAAATAAATAAATAAGTATCTTTGTGTATGTAAAGCCTGATAACCTTTTTCCTCGATGCCGCAACATACATGAGCCAAAACATTAAAACCACTGACATCCAAAGTGAATAACATAGTAAAGTTCTGCTGGGAAACTTGGCATTCATGTGGATACCACCTGACACATACTGTCATAGACAAAGCAAACCCCCTTGTGGCAACAGCACAGAGTGTGACCCAGAGTTGGATAATGTGCTCTGCCACACTGCAACTGCTCAGGAATGGCCAGAGATACCTGACAAAGAGCCCAAGGCATCGACTGTGTTTCCAAATTCCCCAAATTCCAATCTGATTAAGAAACGATGGGACTTTCCAAAACAAGTTCTATCCATGGAGACACCACCGTGGATTAGATGTGGCTCTGACCTTTCGAGGCAGGGAAACAGGACCTCTGGGTTTCTGGCTAATTTTATTTCTTGTTGCCTTGGATATTTAGAACTTTTCCTTATACAAATAGGTGTCATTTATACTTGAGATGCTTGGACATGTCCTTACCAGTTGTTGTAAAGGTGTTATATTGAATTTTTTTTCGAAAAATAGCTTTCACCCATTTCTCTTGATCTCCATCAGCTGTACAGCTGAAACTGGCTGCTGCTTATTCTGGTTTGAATTTATGACAACATTCTAACCAAGGGCCTGATATGTACAGCAGACTATAAAATAAGACTAAGCAACAGTCTACAACATGTGCAGGAAAACTGCTAATGTTCATCAGACAATCAAGTCTATCTGCACATTCTAATCAGAGTGTATAATATGGACTGTTTAGCTAGCTAGAATAGCCATAAGGTTTGCAAAAATATGAAGATGTCTGTGCAGTGACACTTGCTGTAGTTTCTGACACTTTCTTCCCTTTTACTCTAAACTAAACATGTAGTTTGCGCATTGTTTTGCATTTTATGCTGATTATTTTCATATTTCATATTTCATCTCTGTAGCTGGGTCATGTGACCAAAAACCTTCTCTGATCTTCATGAAATTTGCAGGACTAGGTTTCATCAGTATAGCCAGGAATTAATTTTGAGGATTTTTTTGCCCAAACAGGAAGTCGGCCATCTTGAATGGCGTGCATTGATTTTCATTTTGCCAACACTTAGAGGACTTTAGGATGTTCACAGACTCAATAAATTTGGCACGTAGGTTCAAACTCATTAGTACTTTAATTTGACAACTGCCCTCAGATGCGGCACACAGCTCAATAGCCCCTAATGGCTTTTCCCATTTGTAAATACAGCCAAACTCCAACACATGCCAAAGTTTCACGTTCATCGCCAGTTACGAACATTGATATCTGCTAGGGTCTGGGCCTTTTCAGTGACAAGGTGCCTCTACAGTGCCCCCTGGAAGATTTCAAGCTTGAAGCCCTGCCATCTCCAAGGTTTCAAGCTTAAAGCCCCGCCTCCTACACACACATACATGCACAACATTCAGTATCATGACCAGATGCACAAAAAACCCTCTTGGACCCATACCCTCAGCCCAAGGGGAAGTCTGCCATTTTGATTCACAGTTGAGATTTTGTGACCAATTGGTGCCATTTCCCTGCCTCATACTTTAAGGAACTCCTACTACAAATTTACCACAACACAGACTTCACATTCAGTCAGTATCATCCTTAGACCTTGAAGATGAAAAGTTATTAAAATCTTTTGCCTGTTATACCTGGTCGGTGTGGCAGTGCAGTGGCAGAAAAACCAAATATAATCCGATTTACATGACATTTACAAGTTGTTTTCTCCACATCATACACTACAATATGACATATAATTGATGGGTGATCTCTAGCGCCACATAGTGGACTCAGGCAGTGCTATTTCACCAATTCAGACAACATCCAGTAAACGCGTGCATATGCAGACATCTACCCGTGCGCCCTCCAACAGCGCCACAGCCCTACGTACGTGGGCGGCGAGGGCCCGCTCATCGCTGCTTGCAGCTTTAATTACATTTCTTTTCTGCCATATGTGTCTACTCTGACATCATACCATTACATTCATTAAATCATATATGGTAAAAAACGTTTAAAAAATATTTTTCATCAAGCCCTTATGTCCCAACCACTATTCAACGTAAAGTGGGGCCCTCGCAAAAAAAAAATATAAGTGTACTCAGAATGTGTCGATTATAGCCTGGTAACATTGTTGTGACACAACAGATGACGTTTCATGTGCAACATAACACAAATCCAACCATATTATGCTGAGTTACCACTTATATGCCCTGATGTTACTTTGTATATTATAATGTTATTATTAAATGGATTGCCGTTTTTTAGACAAACTTTAGAATTACTGTCACCTACCTTGTTCCTTCTCTTTCATATATTTGTGTATCCATATATTCAGTCTGTAACAGGGTGGGATTCCACTTGGTATGGGGGGGTGCTACTACTTCCAGGCTATCATAAACGTGAAGATCTTCAGTTTCCTCATCAGTTGCATCTTCATCCTTTCCATCTCCATGCTGTAGGCTGTCAGCATTCTCCTTTTGAGGTAGGATGTATTTGTTTTGATCAATAGACATTGGTAGCTGTTGTTGATAAGCCATCTCCTGGGCCAAACTCTCTGTATTGGAATTCACAGAGCCCCACTGGTAGGCCAGAGACATACTCTCATGTTTGAGTCCTTTATCCATGTTTCTGTCGTAGGTGGACAGTCTGCTTCGTCAAGATGACTTTCTCTGTCTACTTACCAACGCTGCAGCCAACACACAAAAAGAGAAAGAGAGCTTTATTGCATAATATGAATCTCAGACTGTGATAGCTTAAGCATTCTGAGCATTAATACATTTATTTCATGGCTACACATTTTTTTCTGGGTAAAGTCCAGTTGTAAGGTCTGAGACATCAAAACCTCACATTCCAGCAGGCAAATCTGCTATATGTACTTTCTTTTTCACCGAAGACACCAAAAGCACAGGTTTTGCGATTAATATTAACGATGGCTTCATTCTATTTCAAGAATTCCATTCAACCATCATTAATTCTATCACTAGCACCCGTGTTTTTCCTGCAATGACGTGTCAATTTTTTTTTTTACATTAGGAGTCTCTGCTTTGGTTAACCCGGACGCTTGCTTGAAACACGGGTAGGGCAAGTCAGTGAATGTGTGCAAACATTAACAGGAGTGGGGCCAGTAACAATGATGGTTCGGTTACATATAGGTGTACAACTAGGCGCTGACAGTGCGATACACGCCTAAATAGATTGCAGCCATCATCACTAGTATTATTATTGATTAGCCGACACCTGCGTTACAAAAGTAAAAATGTCTGCAGAGGGCACTCCTGGGTACGCCACTGAAATGACAAGAGAAATAATCCTGAGAAGCTCTCAAACCAAAGAAGAAGCCCGTAACTGTTCTCTGATAGCGTTTCTAAATTTCCCCTGGGATAAATAAACTATCTATCGATCTATCTAGAATTGAAATTAGTCGCGTTGTCGCTTAACGGTAAAGTGTCAGGTGGCTTTTATTCTAGGCCTATCGCTGAACGACTGCATCAAAGCTTAACGCTAGCCATTACATATTTTGTTTCATGAGGGAAGAGTAGGAAAACCGAAGTTCAATGATGTCAAAAATCTCTACTGCATTTCTTACAGTAACAATTAAACAGGAATTCATTGTTTCGTGATAAATGAACGTTCAGTAAGTAAGGTAAATAAACTCACCGGGTTTCTACTCAGCGCTCCACGGCCATGCAACCATGGAAACGCCGACGCACACATCCTGCCTTTGAGTGCTCTTCATAAAAGATCCGAAAAGTGGGGTCACATATGTAGAGTAATTTATCAGCAGACATTTTCACTCAGCATCAAGTCTAACTAAAACACATTAGTGGCTATAAAACGTAGAACTGCCTCGACAGTCGTTCATAAACTTACCACATTCGTTGCATGCGATCCGCCTCACTGAAGTACTAGTACTTCCGTAAAGCTAACATAGTCACTTTGACCAAGAATTCATTATGCCGGCACCAAACTTTGATTACTTTTGGTTGTAACGAGTAACGTGGCGCTTAAGATCTGCATGTTAATACATTTAGTGAGACTTTCATCAAAGTAATCCGTTGCTGTAGAAAAAAATGCTGTCAACCAGTGTACCTCAGAAGTCAAACTATTTAAATACTCTGCCCGTTAATCAAGCTGGTGCAGTTTCACATTGCTCAATCTGTACAGTGAAGAAATGGCAGTAAAAATATTCAAGTCATATTTTACCACAAGTCACTAGTAGTTCTGTGTTAGCTTAATATATCTCTTAAAAAAAAAAAACACTGAATCAGCTTTAAGTTGAAGGCCTCTGCAATGCACCAATCAAAACAAAGACTGACAGAGGGTTGCAAGATATTTTATTGTCAATGCAGCAATCTCAGTATACAAACATTACCAGACATGTGAACTAAAAGCTCAAGTTGTTCCCAGGTGTCAAACAATGCAATAAATATGATCCCTGAACCTCATTTTTATTCTCAATTTCACTCTTTAGCTTGTGCTAAAAGAGGGTTACATTCTCAGAAAAACATCTTTCAGGACTGGAGTGGCAGTTGAGGTGGTTGAAAGTTTAGTCAACCTCCTCGATGGTCGGTCCAGATGATCCACCACCAGGGGCTGCACCACCGGCTCCAGGGAAGCTACCAGCCATGCCCTCTGGCATACCACCAGGCATGCCACCGGCACTCTGGTACAACTTTGTGATGATGGGGTTGCACACCTTCTCCAGCTCCTTCTGTTGATGCTCATACTCATCCCTCTCGGCAGTCTTGGGGGAGGGGGAAGGGGAGAGAAAAACAGTCATTCGATTTTGTTTACTTCCTCCTCTTTTAGCACAGATGGTTATGCCACTTGTACACTGATCTTGTATCATTGGTTTTATGCCATTAACACCAATTTTTATGTTATTTCAAAAGATGGTCTACACAGTATCATGAGTAATACTTGCCACCAACCCCTTGCAATGTACCACATCATGGGCTTAGTCATATCTAAATAATTGAATATAAAATGTAACTTGTTTCATCAGTCAATTGGAAACCAACTGTAAAAAGAGAAGTCATACAGGGTACCTGCTACCTAGTGACTGTTTTAACTGCAGTGTGTACTACATCCCTCAGCAATTCTGCAAAATGTTCATTCTGTCATTTTCCAATTGTTAAATGTAGTGTGCTGTGATGGTCTTGTAGCTTAGTGTTGCTCTGGAGGTCCAACAATCTGTGGTTAAGACCACTAAATCTGCACTGTCAAGTCCTCCAAAAACTTTTTCCTTCACATCACACATCGAGGACAACACCTTTGTGGTAAGATGCCACCTGCTTGGCATTTCGTTATATGGTTCAAGTATGGAAAGTGAATGATCAAATCTAGGGTTTTCCACCACTGAATTAGGTTTCATGCCTGATGCTACAAATAGCCCTGAAGCACTAGTTATTGCTTTGGCTTAGTTGAATTTTGTGGAAGCTTGGCTCTAAATGAGGACTGAAGAGTTTCCTCAGTGAAGTTCTCAGTTCAGTCTAATGATGATGCCTGCGGCGGTGTCAGCTATGTTTGTCATGTTGCATGCTGATGCGTATGCTACACAACTCACTGGGAACGCAAAATATTTCCAATTGGCTGCACTACAACATGCTGTGTGTTTTCTTTCGTCTTGGCACAGCTGCGGGATGTGACACTGGGGTGTGTGGCTAAATCCTTGTTGACGTCATTTAGATTGATACTTGACTTGTATTCGAGGCCATGACACCCCCAACAAATATATACACACACATTTACAGGCAGATTAATGTCAAGAAAAAAAATTGTCTTAATTACCTGGTTCTTGTCCAGCCAGCTGATGACCTCATTGCATTTGTCCAAAATCTTCTGCTTGTCGTCATCACTGATTTTGCCAGCAAGTTTTTCATCCTCCACAGTAGACTTCATGTTGAAAGCATACGACTCCAGGCCATTCTTAGCAGACACCTTGTCTCGCTGGACATCGTCTTCAGCCTTGTACTTCTCAGCTTCCTGAACCATGCGTTCAATGTCCTCCTTACTGAGACGACCTAGCAGCAAATTGCAAAGTCAGAAACTGAAAGAACATCCGAGATACTGCTCGTATTCAACAACAAAAAATACTCACCCTTGTCATTGGTGATTGTGATCTTGTTCTCCTTGCCAGTGCTCTTGTCTACAGCAGAGACATTCATAATGCCATTGGCATCAATGTCAAATGTCACCTCAATCTGGGGAACACCACGAGGAGCAGGAGGGATGCCTGTCAGCTCAAACTTGCCCAGCAGGTTGTTGTCTCTGGTCATAGCACGCTCTCCTTCATAGACCTGTTGGAAGTATGCAGGGTTAGCAGAAAATTGACACAATGTATCCACAGTTCTATCAACTTTATTTCGCTCAGACATCCAAGGAAGGTCGTGGCCATCTTTGGTCTTGCAACCTCTGGTGGAAACTACGAATGGCAGGAATAAACATCACTGCAAAACAGATTAGCATGATGTGCTTACCTGGATGAGCACACCAGGCTGGTTGTCAGAGTAGGTGGTGAAGGTCTGGGTCTGCTTTGTAGGAATGGTGGTGTTACGTTTGATAAGGACGGTCATGACACCTCCAGCAGTCTCAATACCCAGGGACAGAGGGGTGACGTCCAGAAGCAGCAAGTCCTGCACATTTTCAGACTTGTCACCAGACAGGATGGCAGCCTGGACAGCTGTAAAAACAAGTCATGAGTTGAAACTCTGGTTTAGGTCATACAATGAAGGGATTACAATGTGTGCATCACCTAGCTGAGGACACTTACCAGCACCGTAAGCCACAGCTTCATCTGGATTGATGCTCTTGTTGAGCTCCTTTCCATTGAAGAAATCCTGGAGCAGCTTCTGGATCTTGGGGATTCTGGTGGAGCCACCGACCAACACGATGTCATGAATCTGCCCCTTATCCATCTTAGCGTCACGGAGTGACTTCTCGACGGGGTCCAAGGTGCCACGGAAGAGGTCAGCATTGAGCTCTTCAAAGCGAGCCCTGGTGATTGAGGTGTAGAAGTCAACTCCCTCATACAGAGAGTCGATTTCAATGCTGGCCTGGGTGCTGGAAGACAGGGTGCGCTTTGCCCTCTCACAGGCGGTGCGCAGACGACGCACAGCTCTCTTGTTGTCGCTGATGTCCTTCTTGTACTTGCGCTTGAACTCTGCAATAAAGTGGTTGACCATGCGGTTGTCGAAGTCTTCCCCACCAAGATGGGTATCTCCGGCAGTGGACTTTACCTCAAAGATGCCATCCTCGATGGTCAAGATTGACACGTCGAAGGTGCCTCCACCAAGATCAAAGATAAGAACGTTCCTTTCAGACCCAACCTAGAAATACAATTAGAATTAACATTTTCAAAGCTGCTCCATTTGGTTATTTACATCGGATGTCAAGTATAACCAGAATTGTTTCAAGTGGTATTTACCTTCTTGTCCAATCCATAAGCAATGGCAGCAGCAGTTGGCTCGTTGATGATGCGCAGAACATTGAGGCCAGAGATTGTGCCAGCATCCTTAGTGGCCTGGCGCTGGGAGTCGTTGAAGTAGGCAGGTACCGTAATTACAGCATTGTTGACCGTCTTAAAAAGGAAATAAGGGAAAGGTTGGAACAATTTATGCCAAAATGTAAAATTGTATCGAGAGCTATACCAAATTACTTACTTTTCCGAGGTAGGCTTCAGCAATCTCCTTCATCTTTGTCAGCACCATAGATGAGACCTCCTCTGGATAGAAGGACTTTGACTCACCCTTGTACTCAACTTGAACCTTGGGGCGGGTGTTGTCATTGACGACATTAAATGGCCAGTGCTTCATATCTGACTGTACAACTGCATCGTCAAACCGGCGGCCAATCAGTCGCTTGGCATCTGCAAATGACAAGTCATGTTTTAAAAACCATAGGAAAATAGGCGCCAAATATGGACTTTCCATAATAGGAGCACACTCAGAACACTTTCACACATGCACTGCAACTGATTTCTCACAGCCTTTACCCTGCCAGCTACGTCCAGGTGTTCTACATGCGTTAATAGCGCAGACAATTAGCTGGAGTGATTCACAGTGAGCATGCAAATCGACAATATGTAAACTACTTTTCTGGTCCCCTGTGCCATCAAACAGCCCATTAACGCTGCTGCTGGACCGGACCAAAAGCGCAACATTTATGGTGGTTCATACTCTGCTTGCCTGTATATCACTTACTATATGGACGTCAGATTAGGTAAGGGATGCTAGGGACATATCCTTACCAATATCAAGCGAGTAATAAATTGTCCTTGGCAATAACTGTACACAAACTATTAGATATTTTTCTCTATTCCTGCCTCCCTTACCAAATATCACTAATAAGAATGGTGTTGTGTTGGCTGGTTCATTAATGTGTACTGGCTGTAGTAGTAGCTAGCTACATCCCATTTGTCATTTTTGATTAAGACAATATTTATATTTCTGAGGGACGTAAAGGCATAAGAAAAGCTAGAAACAAGACAAATGTGAACATTTTCAGCCTATTGTAATGATCCTGCTGTGTCATTGTTCCGTGGTGATTCAGGGAAACCTGAAATAACAGGGAGGAGAGGAGAAACAGCCCAGTGCTGCAGTTAAGTCACTCTTATCCATTCACAAGCACCAATCTCCTTTTTTAAATTATCCGAATATGGTAACACCCAATGATGGAAGCAAAGACCATTTCAATTAAGATGAAACCTCATCCCTTAAAACACAGCTTAAAACCACAATGACTGAATAGTGCTGTTTGCCATGTCCACCTGGACAAAACTGATGCAACAAATTTACCAACAGCTGGTTTCTGTTACAGACAGGTGTAGGCATGTGTTTGGCTCCCTCAAATAGGAGTAAAGCAGTAACACCGAGTTCTTGAGAGTGTGGATAATATTTTTTTGTTTAAGTATAGATGTAAATACAATGTACAGATCATTATTTGAAGAGGTAACAGTACCTGACAGTTTCCAGGATTCAATAATTCCATTCAGCTGACAAATTTGAGTGGAGAAGGTCTTTTTGTGATTATAGTACTTGTTGGCAATTGCACTATGAAGTCTGTTAAACCTGTTAAAGCCTTCTTGATGGTCAATGCCCTTAAAAAAATAAAAATAAGCCTTCAGTGGTGTTGACCATTGAGCTCTGCTGTTCGCTTGGTTAATTTATGCTTCAGACAGTGGTGAAGTAAATTGTATAATTGCTCCCCTCTTTCTGTCCTGGTGCCGGCAGGGAATGCTTTGCATTACAATATCAGTGACGTCCTCCATTGCCACCGATATTACAGCAAACCTGCATCCTTGGGCACCAACCCCTCACATAAAACAGTATTCCCAGCATGTGTGAATACATCTCTCCTGTTGTGTGCTGCATGTGTGGAATGTGGTCAATATCCTGATTTGATTCTCTGGATATTGTTCAGAATTCATATGTGAAAGGTGTTTCAGATATCAAGGTAGGATTTAGAGATATTTGCCTTTAAACCATTGATGGAAATGTCAAGTTGCAGGAATAATCGTCACAGAGAGAAAGTGCTTGATGTGGTCTCTTAGGACAATTTAATTTTGATATACAGTCTTATGTCATACTTGCCTCAATGTTCATTAAAGTTGATACAAGACAGTTGGGTTTTTTTTCTTCTTCAATTTTTAGCAAGTGTGGCAAGAATTACACATTTTTTTATTTAAACAAACCTAATTTCTTACCAAAAACTGTGTTGGTTGGGTTCATGGCAACCTGATTCTTGGCTGCATCACCAATCAGCCGCTCACTATCTGTGAAGGCCACATAGCTGGGCGTGGTCCTGTTTCCCTGGTCATTGGCAATGATTTCAACTTTGCCGTGCTGGAACACACCAACACAGGAGTATGTGGTCCCAAGGTCAATACCAACTGCTGGTCCCTTCGACATATTTCCTAAAGATTTTTTTTTAAATAAAAAAGAATTATTATCATGGATTTCAATGACAAGTCCTGCCACTAAAATACTAATGTAACACTTGAAAGTATGGCAGAAGCATACACAGTAGCATTAAATAACTCGAAATTATCCTTGACTTTAAATATTTTAAGTCATTCTAGTGTTTGAATGATTAAGTAGGTAATGGATAGGAACTTTGCCAGTAGCATTGATAGGGATTGTAGTTTGTCCTAGTAAAACGAGTTTCACAACAAAATGAAATTGGATTTAGATTAGACTTTGCCCAGTTAAAGATACAAATAAAAAATAAAATAAAAAATAAAGCTTTAAAACGTTTCATATCTCCCCTACTTTTCAATTTAACATACTGGATAATCCGTCAGGAAAATATGAGGCATTGTTTAAGGCAAGGCGCTGGTTCTGGCTATGTGAAACGTCAAGTTTGCAAAATTATTAACTATATCATCCACATAAACACAATAAAAAAAAATATAGCGGCGGCTAAGCTCGATTCGGGAGCTCGGGACAAACTGGACACAACTGAAAGACAGCCGAATAATTTAGACGCAGTGCGATAAACCTTTTGTTCTGAAAAGAAAAACCGGAAGTCTGCTCATCGCTTCTAGCTTCGCACCGATTGTTCGAGAACATTCGATACAGCGCAGGATCCCAACCCCCACCCGCTGCATAGTTGCTAACGCTAGCTTGTGCTCGTGGGCAAGGCCCTGAAACATGTCGTGTCTGGGCCGTACCAGTTACCTAACCTACACTGTTAATCTATTCAGCATCGGATAATCAGAACCCGATATACCACATATTGACGAACAGCGACAGCGAGTGGGCACAATGTTAAGGTTAACCTTACTTAACGTTACATCATTTGAGCGACCCACGAGGGATATGAGGCTTTTCGCTAATGTGTGTGTATATATATATATATATATATATATATATATATATATATTGACGACTTATTTATTGACGACTTATTTAAGAACAACTTACCGAATTGTTCAAACAACGATGACTTTAGGTGTTGGGTTGGGTTGGGATGGATAGCAGTGAGGCTGGCTTACCCTTGCCGGTATGAGGAAGGAAAGGAAGAATGTCAGCTACCGGAACGTTATATATTGCCGGCAAAGCAGCCAATCAGACGTCGAGTCTTTGAGTCTTTCCTCAACGGTTCACCAATGACGTCATTTATCTTGCGTCTTTGGCAGAATCCAAGGCTGCCTCCAAATGTCCGCACTTCACCGCACTTGCAGACTCGCGGACTTTACGGGCGCGTTCGCGGGAAGTCTGCGAGTCTGGAGGGCTGTCCATCAGCTGTAGTGTCCCAATTCAGGGGCAGAATCCTTCGGAGTGCGCATTTGAAGTGCAACGCCGCGCGAAGATAGATAGATAGATAGATAATCAAGGCTGTCCCAATTCAAAGGATCCTCATCTGTTTTTTTATTGTGATATATCTAAAAAGTTTTGGAGTGATGTTGAATGTCATTTTTTGATGCTGCTAACTCTGCCTACTCTCTTACCCTTAAAGATGTTGTTTGCTACTATGTTAACCCAGAGGATAATGCTCTTGAACACCTGATGAACTTTGTTATCCTATGCCACATTTTTTATTCACAAACAAAAATTGCAAAACCACTAAAATTGCTCCTTTTCTCCTGGAACTGAGCTCTTTGCTTAAATCCCTGATTTTGTTAAATAACAAAAAAAGTAATACCTTACTGAGTCATTATGAAAAGTTTTTTCCTGAAACCCCTGTATGAACTATCTATTTATTAGGGTTCTAACTGAAGAGTTGCTGGTAGTGACTGTGGGGCTGACTGCAGTCTCACAGTCAGACCTGTGAAACATACAATACTTTTACAGTCATTATTCCCAGTAATAAACTGAAGGTATCACGAAGGTATGCTTTGGTTTTTCAAAGTAAAGGACGACGTGAGAAAAAAAAAAAAGTTTCCATAAGTAGTTCAAGATTCATATACTGCTGGACTTACGACTTCCTAGACTACCTGCATGCATACCATGAAGTATATTTACGGTGTACTGGTCGACTAATCCTGTGTCAAATCCTTAACAGAGAAAAGAATAAGGATATTTCATTCAACTTTGATGTGGAATAATAAGGTTATTTTCCATAAGTAGTCCCAGACTCATATAGGCTACTGCTGAACTTAGAACTTCCTGGACTATGTGCATGAATAATATGAAGTACTTTTACTGTGTACTTTTTAAATAATCCTCTGTCAAAATCCTTAAGAGAGAACAAGAATAAGTCTTTTCGCCCAAATTTGATGTAGAAATTGACCATTAGCCTGTGGTATTGCTTCCTTTTTGTGAAGTAAAAGATCAGAGTATTTCCTCCAACAGTGCAAATCTGAAACTTGGATTCATGAGTAGGTCTTTTTCCAGTCATAACAACACCCCAAGCATATAAGTCCATGGATACAACTTGAGAATTGAGCTGACCATCAGCCAGCAAACGTTGACTGTGGTTGACTTGGAGCAGAAGAGAACAGTTGAGATAGATGTGCCAATCCTCGCTGACAGTAACATCAGGAAGACGGAGCACAAAAAGACTGAGAAGTACCAGGAGTTGAAGGAACAACTTGAACAGATGTAGAAGGTGAAGACCAAAAAGGTCCAGGTGGTGATAGGAGCATTGGGAGCTTTGCCCCCCAAACTGGGAGAGTATCTCCAGCAGTTTCCAGGTGCATCATCAGGGCAGAACCCTCAAATTCAAGCTTGAGAAAAAAGACAAAAAAGACATACACCAACCCCCCACATGGGGCTGAGAGGGAGGTTTTGTAATGATTATACATTCATAATACACCAATAATAACATATACTTTTAAATAATCTTGTAAATCTATCACTATGATATCATTAGCATTCATTTCGCAACATGAAAGAAGTGCAGTGTAAATTTTTAATGACTTGCCGTCCATGCCGGTGTTACGGGTCTCAGAGATAGGAGAAAGCAGTAGTGTTGTGTCGGTTGCGAACGTGTCGTTCAAAAGAACGAATCGTTTGAGTGAACGAAGTGAACGGAATCACTTGAGGAACTGATTCGTTCCTTTCTCAGTTCAGTTGAGCTCAGCAGCGAGCAT
>CAEMYA010000160.1:848539-884015 GCA_903131615.1 Diplodus sargus
GACAAAACACATTAGCTGAGAAACTTTCCAAATACCCACAAAGGGAATGACAAGCAAGGTTGTCAGCTGTGAAGAGGCAAACGGTACCATAAAGCAAATGGGTTTGACCTTTGATTTCAACTGCAATACCCTGACTTTCAAGACATTTAATGTCTTCTAACAATGGCTGTAGTATTTTGCTAAACCCATAGGTCTCTCTGTCTATAGAATTAAACAGGAGACACAAATGAATGTTTGCCAGAGAGGAGTTGTACTCTGCAGGCAAGTTCCTCAAAGAAAAATACACAGCTCCCATTTTGTGTATTTTGGTTTTAGAACCTAAAGGATTAGTGGTCTCTACATCGTCAAAATAAAGTTGTATCTGTAAGGCATTTGGATATCTACTGTACAGAGGATGAGAAGCAAACTGTGAACCATCGCAATAGTCTTGCATTTTACCATCCATACTTCTATTAGACTCCATGTAAAGGCTCTGCATTTTCTCACTGCTAAAAAGAAATCTGACCGTGTCAATAATAGAAATATACTGACATGTGTCTGAGATCAGCACTTGTGTCATTTGTCCATTCTTTCTGGCAGTGTCTGCCCTATGCCCCAGGAATACCTCTGTTGGTTTCACAAGTGACATTTTTTCAGAGAAATATTTACTCATCTTATAAGGGGTGTCAACATCCTCAAACATTTTCCTTCCACTTTCCAATTCCTGCATCAAAGTTGTATAGGCATCATCGTCATGAGATATGGAATGGATGTCTATAAAGGAGAGCACTCTCTCTTGAACAATATCCATAGTCCGGTCAATAACTTCTTTTGCGCATGTAATGCTTCTCTGCACATCAGTGACAGTTGTATTAGGTGAGGAATACATTTGGGCGACAAATGCAGCTGCGCAGTCATTAAGAGTTGATGAATTTGCGGCAACATCTTCAGGTCCAAGATCTGCTGTGGCTTCGACTAGAATCGGTTCATTATCAATGTCCTTCGACATATTACAAAGCTCCACGTGTCCAGGTACACTGTCAATTGGATCATGTGATGTCATTTTTGAATGGTCTTTCTTAAGATGTTTTGTATAGGAGTTTAAATTGTGGTATGTTCTTTGGCAGTTGTTCTGGCAACAAACAATTTGAAAGTGTTGGGAATCTGACAAGGCATGAACGGCTCTGAGATGCCCGATAAGCTTCCTAACTTCTGCTCCAATTACACACTTGCACTTTGGGCACACATACATGGTTTGCTTAGCTTATGACATAGCCTGGAGCTTGGAGATCAGCTCAACAACTTTGGATCTTTTCTTACGGCTCGGTATGGAAACGGGCATCTCATAAATATGCTCCAGGAAAGAGAAGACAGCCTGCAATTGGTTTGGATACACAAGGTTGCAAACCCAATACATCTTGAACAGTTTGTCAACGGCGCAGGTCAGCCCTTCATCTCCAAGTGGAACAGCAATCTTGTCACTTCTTGCGATGATCACATACTGCTGGGCAGCTTCACTTGGGTGTCCAAGGCACAGAATGTAGGGTTGGTGGGACCTCACTGACGCATCCAGGTAATCAAATAAAGATGAGATGCTCATTCCAGGCTGTTGACACGAAAGGTTTGAAATACTACATTAGGAAAACAACATGGGGTACTAGACAAAGATGTGGATTCAACAGTGATGCAAACAGAAAGCCATTAAGACAGAAACATACTGGTGCAAAGTCCACGAGGTAGGAAATCGCTGATTTCACACTGCAACGATTCCATCCTGCCCCTCGCCCGGATGCAGTTGGCGGAAGAAGGTGCGTGAGCACTTGAAGTGCTTTGAAGCAAAGCATGTCTACATGGAAATATCGGATTGGAAGTTATATACCTGACCTCTACCTAAGGCCAAGTCATCCTGACCAATTAAACTGGCTTAGATATTTGCATAACAGTTATAAGTGCATGTTCACATCTTCCCGAATGTGACCCAACATACCATCACTGACGCTCCCAGAGGATGAAGGATTTGCCAGATCGTCCGACACCTCTAATGCAGCAACCTTCAGTAGCCTGGGGATGATGTTTGTCTCCCACTTGCGAATGAATAGGTCAGCCTTCCCCTTGAACAGCTCACCAAAGTCGGAATCAAACTAAGATGAAGAGATAAATATTTGTGTTGAGTCAGTTTAAATCCATAATGTTAATTTGAAATTAACAGGCTAAATTCACTTAAGTATGGCCTCTTGTGATTAAACAATGTTTTGTGATTACATACAAGGAGTGAAAATTGATACCTGTATTAAAAGGTGCAGTAAGTAGTTGCATTCAGCAAAAAAAAAAAAAGAAGAAATAAAATAGAATAAAAAAGTGTTAAATAGCTCTACATTCCGACAGCCATCACTGGTTTAGAGAGTTTTGTCAGAAACATGGATCCTCCACTCTGCAGTAAACAGAAAAGTCATTTCACGTATCCCTCCCGCTCCCTCTTTCAGCTAATCAGGAGGGAGAACTCCAAACATTTCTTTTTCATTTGCTGCAAAGCAGAGGGACTGGGAAGCCCAAGTGACCAAACACTCTAAATGCCTGATGGCTATGAGAATATACAACTATGTAACTATGTAACACTAAACAAGTCAAATTTAAGACTTTTTAAGACCACTTTGAACAAAATTTAAGACCTACACGATGTATGAAAAAGTAAGAAAAAATAAAGTCCCGAATTACTTCCAAAAATGACTAAATTTATTGCCATTCACAGAGCAACTCGCTATTTTTAAAACACTAGGAAGGCTCGACACAACATGAAACTTTGCTCACCTTAGCAGTAGCTTGTTCCTCTAGTCGTCGTCATGGCAGCCCAGACGTGTCAATCCCCGACTATGTCTGGGCTGCTGTGACGACGGCTAGAGGAACAAGCTACTGCTTAGTGGGGCGGCTTAGCTGAAAAATCGTGCACTTTGTGATAAAAGCATGAAATTTGGTACAGTTAAGGCCAAAGGCAGTCTGAAAAAAATTGGATATCGGGCCATCGTGAATTTTCAACATGGCGGCCGTGGTGACCATTTTAAAAATGGCCGCCACTGACTACAGTATTTAGATCAATTTTCTTAATGCATGGTATAAGATATGATGTTGATGATCTTGTTAGTTACATTTATTTACCATACCTAGTTTAAGGAAGTTTATACATGAAGAATACATAAATAAATAAAAATTCAAGATGATTGCCAGGATCAGCATGAACATTGTAATTGTAATAAAGTTTTTTATATTGCATATCAAATGGTCGATCTCCATAAATAATTCTACATTTTATCGTGCAGAAATAAAATCTGCAATGTGTAATAAGCCCAGAATCTTCCTTTGTCCTCACAATTCAAGATGGCCACCATTTACGTGCAGATACCACACACAAATGTAAGTGGTGCTAGTTAAAATTAGCTAAAGAGAATTTAGTTTAATTTAAATCTTTTTCCTTAAACTTCACAAATACCTACGTCTCAAAAATAGTGACATGTTGATGTCACCTTCAAGTCCTTCATTTCATTGGAAAGATCAGATATGACTTGACAATTTCAACATGCCTTGAGTTCATATTTGTCATACGCTCGGCTATAGGTAGGCTTACAACTAGACAAATAAAACGTATTTTAAAACTTGTTTTGTTATCACAATTAGCTCACAACTAGATAAAATAAACTTATCTAAGAAAAACCCTTATTTTTCCCCCATTGACACCCACATAAATAGTTAACATGCCAATGTGCTAATACCACGTTTCAAATGGTGGACTGCTGTCCTCAGCAAGCCACCCCTTGCTGATCTGTCCTCAATTTCTCCATGCACACATGAGGAAGCTGACCCTCGGATGCTGTGACATGTGGCCCATGCAGTACAAAATGGTCACCAGAAAAGTATAATCCAAACTGTTGATACCGATGTTGTGGTTCTAGCTGTGGCAGCAGCTCAAGCTCTAAAGGCAGGGGATGAGCTTTGGTTGGGATTTGGTACTGGAAAGAGTACAATACCTAGCAGCCCATGAAATCTCAGCTGCACTTGGGCCTGAGAAGCCACATGCTCTTCCAGTGTTTTATGCTTTGACTGGCTGTGACACAGTATCAAGCTTTGCTGGGCATGGGAAAAAGACTGCATGGGCTGTGTGGGCTGTCTTTCCAGAGCTTACAAATGCCCTATTAGAATTGTCCTCTGCCCCACATGACTTTCCACAGGAGGTAATTGCAACTATTGAAAGGTTCATAATCCTGTTCTATGATCGAACCAGCACATCCACAGACATAGACCAAGCTAGGAGGATGCGTTTTGCAAAGAGGCACAATGTGCAGTCAATCCCTCCAACAAAGGCTGCCCTAAAGGAGCATGTTAAGAGGGCAGTCTATCAAGGAGGCCATGTATGGGGTCAGATGCTGGAGTCAGCACTAGAGCGTCCTTCTCCTTGAAGATGGGGCTGGTCAAAGGCATCTGAGGGTCATAATGAACCATTTTGGACATGACTGCCTGATGCAGGCCAGTCCAGCTATGAACTTATCTCCTGCAAATGTAAGAAGGGTTATGTTAAGCAGTGTAAGTGCAAAAAAGCTTCCTTAGACTGCACCTCTCTGTTACTGTGAAGGGGATCAATATAGTGGCCCATATGTGATTGACCACCAGGTTGGTGAGTGTGACTACTTGGTTAAGACTCCAGGCGCGCTTATGCCATGTGAACTTGTTGAGCCTTACCGCAAGATGGACCAGCCCATGCTCTCGGATGTGAAAACCGTTGCTGTGCTTGAACACTTCAATTCATGTAGATGAAGACACTGTCGTTGTTTCGGAGGACAGTGATGTTGTTCCAGAGGATTTTAATGTTACTGTTAGTCCAGAATTTTCTCAAGGTAGGCTTCCAAATTCAAAAATTTTGACTAACTTGGATGTCCATCTTTCTCTTTTGGATTCTCCAAAATGTTCTGACAGCGCTGAGTTGATTGATAAGCATCCTGCCCCGTTCTCTGATGTGCCGACACACAAAAACGTTCTTCAGCATCGATGTAGGTGATGCTGCTCCTATTAAGCAGCATCCTTACAGAGCGAATCTTGTTAAGCGACAGCTTTTGGGTAAGGAAGTAGATTATATACTACAACATGGTATTGCTGAACCTATTGCTAGCTCACGGAGCTCCCCGTGCCTGCTTGTTGAGAAGTCAGATCATACACTCCGTCTTTGCACTGACCTTAGCAAGGTTAATTCTGTTACCAAGCCTGATTGTTACCCTCTTCCCCGACTGGATGATTGTATGGACAGGGTAGGATCTGCAGTTTTTGTTACCAAGATAGACCTTCTAAAAGGTTACTGGCAAGTCCCTCTAACTGACAGAGCTTGTGAAATCTCTGCTTTTGTGACACCAGACGATTTCTGTCAGTATACTGTCATGGCTTTTGGGGTGCGGAATGCACCAGCTACGTTTCAGCATCTGGTAAATAAAATATTGAAGGGAGCTGCAGATTGTGAAGCCTATCTTGATGATGTGGTGATTTACAGTTCTTCCTAGTCTCGGCATGTAGCTCAGCTGGAAGAGGTGTTCGACAGGCTAGCTGTTGCCAATTTGACCTTGAACGTAGCCAAGTGTGAATTTGGACAGGCCACCGTAACATATTTGGGAAAAGTGGTTGGTCATGGAAAGGTTTGTCCCATTGAGGCCAAAGTCAAGGCCATTGTGATTTTTGGTGTGCCCAGTTCCAGGCGTGATTTGAAACATTTTCTTGGCATGGCAGGTTATTACCGGAGTTTCTGCAAGAATTTTGCCACTGTTGCGTCCCCTTTGACTAATCTGCTTAGTCCTAAGTTTCCTTTTGTTTGGACAGAGATGTGTCAGTTCGCCTCTGAGAGCCTGAAAGCACTGTTGGCTAGTGCTCCTGTTCTTGCTGCCCCTGACTTTAGCAGGCCTTTCAAACTCTGCAAGTCTTCCACGATTGACTCCATGTTTGGATTGTCAGTTAGGCCTATCTTGAATTGTGAGCTTCCAAATAGGCTAAATACTATAGTTGCCACCTGAATTCCTAATCACAAAAATGTGTGATTTGATCCCAATATCGTTCATATCACAGGAATCCATGCAACTTTGAAGCAGTAACGATTTTCAAACCAGTCATGGTGGCCATCTTGAAAAATAACAGCCATCTTGAAATTGATTTGTATAATTAATGTACAAACTCCAAAGAGGTAAATAAATGTAGCTAACTATATGATCAATATCATATTATAATCAACACACAAAAGAAAATTCACATGAAAATGGTAGTCAATGGCGGCCATTTTGAAAAAATGGCTGCCACGGCCGCCATATTGAAAATTTGCGATGGCCCGATATCTAATTTTGTTTGGGCTGTGTTTGGCTATAAGTGTACCAAATTTCACGCTTTTATCACAAAGTGCACGATTCTTTGGAATTATGCTGTTAAGCCGCCCCACTACTGCTAACATGAGTTGTTCCAAAACTCTCTTTTCAGTAAACTCTGTACACAAACAATGTTCTCATTGCTCGTGTTCATGTGTTGAGACTCTGGTGATACTACGAGCAAAGTTTCATGTTGTGTTGAGCCGTCTTAGTGTTTTAAAAATAGCAATATTGATGCGAGCGTAAAAGTGCCTCATGCACTCCCATTGAAAATGAGAGTGAGCTAGAAACGAAAATACGGTAAATCTTAAAGGATAACTTCGGTCGATTTCAACATGTACAGGAGTGTGTGATGGCGTGACTTCGCTGGAGACTTTTAGAAGCTAACTGGTGTTTTTCCTATTTTGTGTGTGACACCAGCGCTTTCACACCGAGTGTAGCCAAGTTAAGAGTCCTCTGACAGAGCGCACACTGAGCTTCAAATTAAAAGTTTTTCCAGAACTGGTGAAGTGTGCGGCGATAAATTCCGACCGGGCTGTTGGCAAAATGCCGCTTACGTTCCAGGATACTTCAGACAGAAGTACAACACACGGAGCTGACTGTGAATCTCACCAACACATTGCTCCGAAACAAAAACAAAAAAGGCGACAACGGAGCGGTAAATGAACGTACATATTTAAGACCTAACGAAATGCAATTTAAGACCTATGTTCAAAATATGGACGTATTTAAGACTTTTTAAGGCCTTAATTTAAGATACATGAATTTAAGACTTTAAGGATACGCGGATACCCTGATATCATTTACTTCTGCTTTAAGATGAATTAATTATGATTACAGTGTCAAGAACTTGCTTACCAGGTGTGGCATGTCAATGAACCGTGGATACTGATGAAATATCTCAGCCACTGTTGGAGATTGTGTTGTAATCCATATTCCAGGAGAGTGTAGGTCTGGTCCATAGCGTGCTTGATTGTTGAGAGGTTTTGAGGTGAGGGTTTCCAGGGTCACCCACTCACTCACGTCCTCCTCTATGTTTGACACAATCAGAGCTACAGCACCCCCTGACCTGCTCTTCCGCCGATATCTTCTCTGACTTTCCTGAATATCCCTCCTGAGGTTTCGCAGTCTCATTTCAATGAAGCCGTTGTGTGAGGCTGGATCGTAGTAATGTTCCTTGGCATGGGTTAAAGGAAGAGAGAGTGGGAATGAGGTGTCAGTCAACAATAACAATACAATGGCCATAATTTCTGAAACCATTGTGGACACATGTAATACAGTGCATGTCAGTAAAGTGTGTGTGTGTGTAATATAATTTATACAACCAGGTTTCCACACATTTTCACCAATTAATTTTCAAAGCTGATGACAGAGGAGAATGAGGAAAAAGAGGAAGAGAGGTGAAGGAATGGGAGAGCAGGAGGAGGAGGAGAAGAGGAGGAAACAAGGACAGGAGGAGGAGAGGAAGAAGAAAAATAGCCAAAAAAGTGCATATTTAAAAAATTTCCACAACTTTCTGTTAATTCCAAACAATTTACAGGCTGGAAAACTGTTTTTCCAATGTCATAACTTTTCCATGAATTTCATGATTGTGGGAATCTTGTAGAAGAAGCATAGTTTGAGGGCAGTTGATGTTTACTTACATATCTTTCATTGTGTTTCTGGATTTTGACACACAATTTAGGGAAGAGGGTGACAACATTCTTGGCAAGCCGCACCTTGTCATCACTGGATGGGTAACTGAAAATAACAGACAGCAACTATCACCAAATCATTTCTGATGACCAATTAGTAACATCAATAACAACATCAATCATATCGCTAAGTCTCAACTCCCACCCTACATTGACTATAAATACTAATTTCATGTAAAGCACAGACAAACAATTTCACTCCACTGTCAATACATTTGTATCTCAACTCCACAAACACACACACACACACACACACGACAACTTACAATCCTCGTCTCTCCACAAGATCGCTGACAACAATCTTTACAAGACGGATCCTGGTCTTTGTGCATAGGCTTTCAGATTCCCCATATTCTGCGAGTACGGATGGAGCCTTCATTTCGATCAGTGCTTTCAGGCTGTCCAATCCACTGTCACCCAGCCTCATAGGCAGGTGGAACATTTGACTGACTGGGCTGAGGGTTTGGCAGGGGAGCAAGCTGGAATAAACACAAACACAACAAACAAAAGCAAAAATGCATGAACCACTAGTGTAGTTTAAAATCCCAGATCAAGCAGACAACTTTATATCAGTTAACAGGACTGCACAATTAATGAATAATGAGATAAAATATTTTTGCATCAATTTTCAACAAAATCTCATCGCCTTACCGGACATATTACTTCAGTCTGTGCATCCGCTAGCCCAGAACCCGACAGGAAAAATATGTGGAATTTATCCAACTCTTTGATATCAGTGTTATAATCCGAATCAATAAACTCATCAAAGTCTGCATTATACTTGCAGAACCTATCTAACTCTGCTGCAGAAGGTACTTTTGTTTTGCTCGCATCAATTACTTCTGCAGCACTGTGGAGTTCGAAAACTTTTTTTAATATCTCTCGGCCATCGAGGAAGACTGTAGCGAGGATCTTCTTCTTGGTAGCCTCCATTTGCTCAGAAAGACAAAAATAGGTTTCAGTCGTCATTCGCTTTGGTAAAATAACAAAACCACATCCACAAACATCCATCTCACTGTTGTATACTACTAAAACTGATATTATTTGCTGTGGGTCTACACTTTGCTGCCCAACTGAGTCAGCCACCATGTAGAGAAGTAGAACAGATTACGAACAAGGTCAGGAGCTCAGGCAAAGGAAAATTGCTCTACAGCTCTTTCTGAGCCTAAAAGATGTATGATTAAAGGTTGTTTAAATTATTTCAGCAATGTTTTCAACAACTTATAACACTTTAACATCCATATACAGTTGTGGAAAGTAATTTTAGTAGTACATTTACTCAAGTATTGTACTTCAGTTTAATTTTCAGGTACATTAGCATTTCCATGTGATGCTACTTTATACTTCCACTACATTTCAGACAGAAATATGATTGATTGAGTTTACGTGATGATTACAAAACACATACAACTGCCCAGCACTCATTAAATACATTTAAAAATCACCAAGGATGAAATTACAATATATATTTTTTTATTTCCACTGTACGTTCTCTATAGATTTTACCCAATGTATAATATAACAAGCTTTTAAAATACAACTCATCATTAAGAGATTTGGCTCTGATGCAGCTACCTCTCTCACTCCGTGCGTTTACTTGCACAGCTTAGTAAGATTACAGCCATAGTTCGACTCTGCTACTCAATCAGACAACTGCAATTGTCCGAGTATACATGCCGGTGAGAAAATCGAATTATTGGCCGAAGCATGTCATACCCCAGTTCGATGGGTGGCGCTGTGCCCATTTCAACTAGTGGTAACAGAGCCACCTCCAGCTGACCTCTTTACGTCACCAGCAACAACAAACTCTGCCTCGGCATTCGTGAAAGATGCCGTAGGAAGAGTGAGACGAAGCTACATCTTTGTACATTACATATATGGTGTACATGATAATTACACAAACTAGAAGCACAATGGTGCTCTTGCTTGCGGTTATTTCGGAGGAAAGACGAACCACCGTCCTTCTACTTTCGGCTCAAAAATCACGAGCCTGTGCAGAACGCAAAATCCGATCTGATCTGATGGAACGTATACATGCAGGAGTAATGCGACTATCAATCGAATAATCTAGGTGTTTTAATCCAACGATGAGAAATCCGATCCAGTCTGATTTTAGTCAGACTAAAGGTGTATACATGCTTTTTGAAAATCGCACTCTAACAGTAACTTGTTCATAATTCAAAAAACACACCAATGTAGAGCTAAAAGGATACCGAAGCCCGCCAAGGCAGAGTCCCCCCCCAGAAAAAATGTCCGTTAAAAATGTAGGCTAATGTGGCTTAACTTTATGGTATGAGTTTAACCCCGCCATAAGTAACTTGCATCAAACGGTCTCTGCCTTTCAAACACAAACTCCGCCGTTCACCTGCTAACGTTATCGTTATATAATGTTAATGGCGGTGTTGATGTTAATGAATTGCTGTTGTCTTGACTTCAACCCTAACGTTCGTTAGCTAACGTTATTTGTTCACCTTTCATGGTGACTTCACCGAAATGAGCGACTGTTAAATTGACTGTCCTAACTGCATTTAATGTTGTGTAATGTCGGTAATTAGGTAGAAATAAATAAACTAGAAATAAACTTCAAAATCACAATGGAAGTTAACGTTAGCTAATGTTAGGTTAACGTTAGCTAGGCAGCCCTGCTGAATAAAACGCGATGATCATCGTGGATTTTCTTAGAAATACAATTTAGTTGGTGAATTATATACGGCGAATTTACCCCAACAGTCTGGTGAGATACATTTATATAACCTAGAAATGGATACTTACTGAAGGGTCAGGGAGCACACCAAGTACACCGACAGGTTCAGCCTCCATTTTGTATTCCTTTGTCTTCTTTGTCTCTGTGGCGCGAACAGCGAACATGAAGAAAGGGCGCCCCCTCCCGCCTCGTAAAATAACACACAAATTGTGTTAAATTGTCAAACACATTAAGTGTGTTAAGCTTTTTAAGCTTTTTTACACATCTTGTGTTGAAATCCACACAAAATGTGTTAGACATCTAACAACACATTTTTTGTGTCACTTTTTAACACATCCTTTCTAAGAGCACACACACAATCCAAAAATAGATCAGGGGAGACCCTAAAAACCAGCCAGAGCTCAGCGCAGAAAACAGTGAGACACTGTTAGGGCAGCTGCAATTTAGAAGATTTAAACCACAGCCAAAACGCTGAGCATTTAGCAGAAAACTTAAACTTAGAGTAGAGAGCAAGCATTAAATCAGTGCTGTGACAAATAAGTAATAAATAATGATAATAATATAGGCGGCGGCTGTAGCTCAGCGGGTAAAGCCGACTAGCGATCGGAAGGTCAAGGCTGAGCCAAGCTGCATGTCGAAGTGTTCTTGAACTGGCACCTTGCATGGTGACCTCTGCCATCAGTGAGGGCCCTGCGATGAGCTGGTAACTCGTCCAGGGAGTGCCCTGCCTTCGTCCAGAGAGATAACTGCGATTGGCTCCACTAACAAACCCCGTGACCCCATAGAAGTAATAAAGCGGTTACTGACAATAATAATGATGCTAATAATAATAGTAATAATAATAGTTAATAAACAATCAGAGAATAGTAAATAATAGAAGAATAGTAAATAATAAGAGAAGTGTAATGAAAATAACTGATAATTATAGGCAAAATAGAGTAGAGTTTAGATCGGGCCCAAAATATCAAGCCCGACCCGACAAGAGCCCGTGCACGTTGTGTCCGAGCACATTAACTGTAATTATGAGCCCGAACCCAATTTAAACCCGACATTGTTTTTAATACGTGGGTTGTTATAACTGACGTTCTCAAACTCCATGTTGCACTAAAACTACACAATCAGTGACGCCGGTAAGGCGTTCCTCTCATCTGACCACTTTTTTCAGTAATGAGTAATCTAACGCGGTAATATTTCCAAACCAGAAATCAGATTTAAATATTCAAGTCACTGTGCGTTACAATTTTTTTCGTCATTTTCCTTGTAAAAATATATATTTTGCTTTCGTCTTGCGTCTCGAGGAGTGACGTGCAGGAGAAGTCACATTTTCAGCACGAGGACAACTCGCGTGTAACACCACGCAGCGACACGAGCAACATGGAGGGAGGAAAGAGATGCGCGATTTCTAGCTGGACACACACACACACACACACACACACACACACACACATGCACACACACAGAAACACAGTAACACACACCTGACACACACAAAGAGGGAAACACTGATTGACTGTTAAAGACTAAGCTTTGTTTTTTGGCTGTATTTGATAGCTTTAGGGCTCTAACTAAGTTTGATTTTTAGAAATATAAAAGATGCACATTCTGTTGTTATCCAGTCAAAGTCAACTGTTAGACTAGGTAAAAGAAAATATCCACTCAGCCCCAGGGCTGTCAAGGTCATTGCTCATTTATCAGGGTGCCATTGTTGACTCACTCATTTCACCATGTACCCCCCATCTTGCCTGAAAATAAACCAAAAAGGGGGGTGGAGATTTTTAAAATACTTTAGGGTCATACATTAAGATGTAACACTAATGACTGTGGGTTTTCAGTTATTGATTTAACAAATGCATATTCTAGCATTCCTGTTTATCCTGACTCACGGTTTAAGGTTGCTTTCACTATCAATGGTAAACTTTGTTTATGGATTTGGATGCCATAGAGTTTTCTTTGTTCCAAAACTGCGAATGAAAACAAACGATTGCTTTATTGGATTTAGCAGACTATTGTTCATAGATTAAGCTTTTTTTATTCATTTCTTTTTTATTATTATTCTTTTAGGCCTCCCAGACCATAGACGTCCCTTAAAGAAAAAATAAATCATGAAAATAAGATACATATCTGAAATGAGGGTTTATTTAAAAAAAATGTAGCCCCATGGTGATGAATAGTAATGAATAAATAATTCTTTAAAACAACTTTCCACCACAGAAAGCGCTATAGTGAAATTATCAAAGGGCTGTAGCAGCTGCCAGAAAGTTGTGACCATAGCTGATATAATTATCTGTCCTCTAACTGTTGATGTTCTGCATGCTGTTTCGTTTAACCTCAGAAAAACAAAAAGAACAAATAATTAAATATGTTGCAGATAGCACGCAGTTTGCCTGTGGAGTTTTGATGTACGACACTCTAACTGGTAAGCAACCTTAGCATACTACAGCACCAAGTTAATTACACTGAGGCTGGTCTGCCTCCCTGTTACCAGGGACTTGCAGCAGCCGCTTTTGCTTTAAGAAAGCCTCAACAGGTACCATAGGACATCCAACCATACTGTATACGTCTCACCAGATACTTGCCCGCCTTACCAGTCCAAGGTTTGTGCTTACACAAGCTAGGTTATGAAGTTGTGCTCTCAGCATCAACTGAACATCCAATGTTGCAATACAGTTAATCCTGCAACTTGGATGATGATACTGATAGATAGAATGCCACATGACTGCCTTCAAGCCACAAATGTGTTTATGAAACCATGTGAAGATGTGCATAATCAGTCAATAACAATACATCTCTCTCTCTTTGTAGATGGGTCTTGCTTCAGAGACGTGACAAGCAACAACACAGGTTGCACAATTGTACAGTTGCTGCCAGACGATACATTTACCACAGTCCAAACAATCTATCTTGCCCAACCATGCTCAGCACAGCTTGCAGAAATTAAAGCTTTTAGCTGTAGCAAAGCAAATTGGCAGAAGGCAAGTGGTTAAATGTATACTCACAGTAGGCTATGCAGTGTGTCATATACATGAAAATGTCTGGAAACAGAGAGGTTTTCTCAGAGCGGAATGGCACACCAGTAACGCATGGAGCAGCCATCTTAACACTATTCGAAGCATTCATCTATCAAGTGCATCAGCTATTATCAAATGTGCTGCACACCAAAAGAGTAGTTCCCTAATAGCCAAAAGCAATAGCCTGGCTGATGAGGCCGCTAAACAAGCTGAAACCGGTACATGTGTCGGACCGTTGAAGCTGTGAATCACTCACCACTTTACCATCCTTAATAGCAGCCCAGAACGAGGCTGGCATATACAAACAGTTGGTGTGGTTAAAATGTGGTGCTATTAAAACCACTCAAGAAGACCACCAGAAAGGTTTACGGCGTAAATGCCATTCGTGATGCGCAAGTACAGTAGATAAAACTTCAGCAGAATGTTTATGCAAACCATAATGTGAGGAAAGCATTTTCTGCGGCAAAATTCTTATGCAAAAAAGTGTTCCCGCGGTTTGGTTTGCCGGAGTGCATAAATTTGGATAAAGAGTCATCTTTTGATAGAGATTAATGTAGGAGTTTAAGACCATGGACTTCCGAAAATAAAGATAATTCAGGCTAAAAAGGGGTATTTTACAAAGGAAAAAACTCCCTCGGTCAGTAAAGACTATCCAGGTTGAAAAAAAAAGAGCACTCTTCAAGACAGGGAGATGCAGATTAAAATACAGCCTTAAATCCATGGACGGCAAACATTGGATAGATAATCTAAAATAAAAGTAAATTAAGTCTAAATTAAAGGAAATGTAAGAATAACGCATGCAAGAACCAAAACTGAAAAAGGAACAATCTGAACTGAAAATAAACAACAATAATAGTGTGATGTGGCTCAGCAGTAGCTCCTAGCTTTATTTTGAAATGTGCTCTTTTATTTTGTAATTCCTTGCCTTTTAATTGTTTGTTAAAGTCACATGGGTAAGGTCACAGGTCCAATCGGCCATCTTGAATACTATTATGAATAGAATGTGCTCCAGAGCAGCATCCCTCCTTCAATCTGTTCATCCTCCGCTGTTGAGCCCTGGAGAAGCTTTGTTTGTGAGTTTGTTATATATTATATTTGTAAAGTTGATAGTTTGTGCATATTGAGTGCTTATTTCATACATTTTAACTGATGATAAAAATCCTATTTCATTGTATATAGCATGTAGCTCTATGTTTTAAGCTAACAGTGCAATTTACCTTTTTCTGTATCTATATTTCAGTTTCACAAGAAAGAGTGTTGGGCTTGTAAAGCAACTGACAAAGACAAACAGTAAAGCTTCATTTTACTTCTACGTCTGAGTCATCTTTTCACCTTTTCAACGCCACACCAAGTGTTTAGCTATCTGTTACTCAGTGCAGTCACGCACGTGCAGTGGACAGAATAGTGAAAAAACAGCATCACAGCGGGCTCAACACAGCTGTTACAGCAGAAAAAGACCGTGGCTCTCCATCTATGACCCTGCTTCATCGGATTTGTGCTCTTCATACCAAGTGAGTGGTGTACTACAGCATATATAAGATGGATAACAAGGGAAACACAGAGGATCAGCACAATGCTCCATCTCAGCCAGCATCTGTTAAATCGCGCATGACCAGGTCGGTCGTTGCTTCATCTACTAGTTCCAGCAAATCTTCGGCTAGTTTAGTAGCAGCTAAAGCATGTGCCAGGGCATCCAAGGGAAGCATTTACTACGACAGCTCACAAGTGATGTCCGCAACTGGGATGCTCCTCTCTCACCAGACAAGGAGATGGAATGGATTGTCTGGAGAGACTCACTGCAAAATCTAGAACAGCTTGAAATCCCTCGAGCCTACACCGCTGCCTGCCTCTCTACTACGCAACATACAGAAGTCCACGTCTTTTCAGATGCTTCTGTTAAGGCCATTGCAGCAGTGGCATATCTCAAGGTGACTGATGGTGAAGGAAGGTGCCACGTAGGTTTCATCATAGGGAAAGCCAAGTTGGCCCCGACATCCGCCCATACTGTTCCCAGGCTTGAGTTAGGTGCTGCCGTCCTGGCAGTGGAGATTGCTGAGCTGGTTGTGAGCGAGCTGGACATTGACCCCAACAATTTTCAATTCTATACTGACAGCAAGGTCGTGTTGGGATATATATATATAATGAAACCAGAAGGTTCTATGTGTACGTCAGCAACAGAGTGGAACGAATAAGGAAATCCACACGTCCAGAGCAGTGGCATTATGTTCCGACCACCCAGAATCCTGCAGATGTTACCACCAGGTCAGTGCCTGCAGCTCGACTCACAGACACCATCTGGCTCACAGGTCCGGTGCTTCTGACACACTCTGTAGAGACCAACACCACTGAGGACACCTATGACCTCATAGAACCAGACACAGATGTGGAGGTTTGATGCTACTCCACCACAGCAACAGAATCTCACAGAGGCCTCGGTTCCCATTGTTTTGAAAGATTTTCCACATGGCGATCTCTTCTTGGAGGTATGGCCTCTCTCATCCATGTTATTCAGTCCTTTGGGTCAAAGAAGGACAGCGCCAAACAAGAATGCAGTGGTTGGCATCACTGTACCAAGCCTCACACAGCTGATGCATTGGCACAAGTAAAGGCTGTCATCATTGGATGTGTACAAAAAGAAGCATACAAAGCTGAAGTGTCTTGTTTGGAAAAAGGAGAAGTCATTCCAAAAAACAGCCCCCTGAGAAAGCTCAACCCTATCCTTGATGAAAAACAACTCCTGCGGATAGGGGGTCGGGTCCAGCATGCTCCACTCGACATAGATGAAAAACACCCGCTCGTCATTCCTGGCCGCAGCCATGTTGCTACTTTACTCATAAACCACTACCATGAAAGAGTCAAACATCAAGGTAGAGTCTTCACTGAGGGAGCAATCCGTACAGCCGGCATCTGGATCATTGGAGCAAGAAAATGCATCACTAGAATTTTGCGCAAATGTGTCACATGCAACAAACTTCGTGGAAAGCTAGCAGAACAGCAAATGGCAGATCTACCATCCGATCGTCTCAGCATGGAACTCCCTTTTACAAACGTAGGCTTGGACGTGTTCGGCCCCTGGACCATCTCCACTCGTCGTACACGAGGAGGGGCAGCAAACAGTAAACGGTGGGCAGTCCTCTTTACATGCCTTAGCATACGTGCAGTGCATATTGAGCTTATAGAGTCAATGGACACATCAAGCTTTATTAATGCTCTACGGCGCTTCTTTGCTGTGCGTGGTCCTGTAAAGGTAATTCGGTCCGACTGTGGTACAAACTTTAAAGGAGCCTGCAAAGAGCTGCAAATCCTCCTGCAAGATGAGAGTGACATATCAAAGTATCTTGGTGAGAAAGGATGCACATGGCTGTTTAACCCACCCCACTCTTCCCACATGGGAGGAGTATGGGAGAGAATGATCGGAGTTTCAAGACGGATCCTCGACTCTATGCTATCTCAGATCAGCCCTTCACATCTCACTCACGAAGTACTTTCAACATTCATGGCTGAGGTGTCTGCAATAATAAATGCAAGACCTCTCACGCCCATCACGACGGATGCAGACTCACCTTGTCTTCTGACTCCAACAGTCATCATGACGCAGAAAATCTGCACTCCTCTTCCTCCTCCAGGGTCCTTCGAAAACGCAGATCTTTATCGTCAGCAATGGAAACGTGTTCAGCACTTGGCAAATGTTTTTTGGAAAAGATGGAGGAGAGAACATCTCTCCACTCTTCAAGCCCGAAGCAAGTGGCAGGATGCGCATCCCAATGTCAAAGAAGGAGATCTGGTACTACTCAGAGACGCTCAGGTAAAAAGGAACCTTTGGCCAATGGCTCTCGTCACCAAGGCTCACCCTGGCAGTGGTGGAAAGATCAGAAAGCTTGAGCTAAAGGTCACCAAAGGCGGGACTGTTAAGACCTTCTTCAGGCCAGTAACTGAAGTAGTTGTACTTATGTCTTCCTAAGCTTCTACCATGGACAGCTCCTTACATGTTTCTCTTATGTCTGTTAGACCTTGTTTAGTAATCAATACTGGTATTGTGCCCAATACCAGACGGGGAGTGTGATGTGGCTCAGCAGTAGCTCCTAGCTTTATTTTGAAAAGTGCTCTTTTATTTTGTAATTCCTTGCCTTTCTATTGTTTGTTAAAGTCACATGGGTAAGGTCACAGGTCAGATCGGCCATCTTGAATACTATTACGAATAGAATGTGCTCCAGAGCAGCATCCCTCCTTCAATCTGTTTATCCTCCGCTGTTGAGCCCCGGAGAAGCTTTGTTTGTGAGTTTGTTATATATTATATTTGTAAAGTTGATAGTTTGTGCATATTGAGTGCTTATTTCATACATTTTAACTGATGATAAAAATCCTATTTCATTGTATGTAGCATGTAGCTCTATGTTTTAAGCTAACAGTGCAATTTACCTTTTTCTGTATCTATATATCAGTTTCACAAGAAAGAGTGTTGGGCTTGTAAAGCAACTGACAGAGACAAACAGTAAAGCTTCATTTTACTTCTAAGCCTGAGTCATCTTTTCACCTTTTCAACGCCACACCAAGTGTTTAGCTATCTGTTACTCAGTGCAGTCACGCACGTGCAGTGGACAGAATAGTTTGTTGTTAACAAAAATCGAAGACCAACAAAAAAGTTTCAGTAAAACCAATAATAAATGTTCAAACATTCTTATGGGGGTTTAATAAACTGAAAAAGTAGTGTATGAGGTTCTTGACTGTGTGTTGTCAACTACCTGTGTCTTGACTGTGTGTTGAAAAATCTGCTGGAAAGATTTGTGTTTCCTAAAATAAATTGTGCTATTTCACAATGTTGTGTGATTTTGTGCTGTATAACTGTCAGGTGTTAGAGACATTTTTGCTGTTCTAAATAGTTTTGTGTTACGGTTAATAAGTGGTTAAGCGTGTTGCAGTAGTCAAACGGTGTGAAGGTTATTAGACAAACTTAATAGTTCTGGTCTAAAATGTGTGTGCTTATAGACATGTTAGTGTTGGATGTGATTTATGAGATGGTTGTTCGTGTGTTTTGTTTTTGGCTTATGAATAATATTAATTTAATTATATTAATATAATAAGAGTTTCTAAATGCATATGTAAAGTGTTATTGAGATAAGGAATCCAAGTGATGGTCAGTTGAGGTTACAGCCGAGGAGACACATCCCCAGGCAGGACTTGTATTACTTTAAGAGCGGGTTCTTATCTCGCTGGTGGCTGAGGGAGTTGTGTGCTGAAAAGTTGTGTTTCAAACTGCAGGTCCATTGCTCCTCCCCTGGTGTGTGTGAGAGGGGGATGCCAGCGCCCGCCCCCTCGCTCTACTGCACGTCCAGTGTGACGTAATTGCCCTCCCTTTCTCTCCTCACTGTCGGCCGTGTCCGAGCTCAGTGAACTTTTCGTTTTTTTAGTACATCAAGGTTTTGTTGTGTTTTTTCAAGCTCCTTTCAGCATGCTGTCTCATTAGCGGTTGTTGTCTGAAGTGAATACCTATATGCCAGTGATAAATAAAATTATTTGACGATTACATATAAGCTGCTATTTCAAATATTACAACCAATTGTGTTGCAAATGCAGTTTAAGTCGGTTTATATTCAAGTAAATGCTATGATCTGTTTTTTTTCTAAGAACAGGGTGTGAGCTGAAGAAGGCTGTTGTGAATCAAGAAGTATTTGACCAACCTACTCTGTTGCCCAAATGGTGTGTTCATAAACAAGAAATTTAAAGCTGATATTAAAACTGAAATAGGTAAAGTACTAATTGAAAATACTGAGATCCTTTAAAAAAGCATATATATATATAAAATGTATGTGTTGATTGCATCATGATTTTCACATCAAGGTTCAAATACCTGTTACAGAAGAAGTAAAATCATCATTTGAACTACAGAAACATCAAGCGTCTTATAAAAACATACATATAAAATGTCCACAGTGACATGGTTCAGTTGAACATTCCAATGGTGTATTAAAAACTAAAATAGCCAAAATCATGGCTGATGGTAATGGTAAACTCACCTGGGAAGATGCTTTGCCATTAGCACTAATGTCTATGCGCTAACTAACAGACTAACCCATCTAACCCTGCACGAAATGCTCACTGGATGCCCAATGCCACTGCCACAGTGCAGGGGCCCTATAGAGGGACCATTGCTTCAGCAGCTGGAGTGAAATTTGGGGGACTATTTACAGGGTTTAAATCCACAGACTTGTCTTCCAACAGGTGAAAGACTGATAGTAGTGTCGGAGAGGCTGCAGAGGATGATGCCGCCAGCACAACCTGGAGCAGTGACACCCCTGAAAATGCACATGCAGGACCGTCCGGCCTGCAAGACATACACCACCTGCCCACGCCTGAATTCAGGCCAGAGTCAGAGCGTTCTCTGCCTCAAATTAATTTGTTTGTTTTCTTTCTCTTTGTGCTAACCCTTTTAGGTTTTGCAAGGGGGAGGTAGAAGGAGAAGTCCTAATGACATGCGCTACTATTAACACACTACATATTAATTGTGCACTTGCCATAGTCACCTTAGCCACAATTACAAGGTAATTGTGAAAATAGGAGAACTACTACATCTTCTGTATGTAAAGCTGACACATATGATTTTGCACTAACCACCCACAGCACAATAGCTAACGTTCCAGGTAAACATTGGGTGGGACTACCCCGCACCACTGACTGCCAAGAGAAAGGATGGTGACGTGACAGGTAATATGCACAAACACGTCATATCAGGACACAGAAACAATCAGGAAATGACAACAATAGAAGACAGTAGATGGATTCGGCTAATGAGTAACCGAGAAAAAAAGAGATTTGGCCAAACTAAGAACTGCACAGTGGAGACATGTTTCATCAGTGGATAACCTACTCAGCCGAAGCAGTGCACGAAGCTCATGCCACTGCCAGGAAGTCACAGAGGTGACTGTCCAAATATGTCAACATGTTTTGCTCTTTGTGCAATGCACATGGCAGGGAAATTGGATGGATGGAGTTCCAACTCTCAAATATATTCATAAAGAATTAAAAAGAATGACAGCTATGTAAACTTGATAAACTAATCTTGCTTTTCTGTGTAGCACGACGAGGAGTTGGAGTATGTAACCCAAAGAAATACAACCAACATGACAGATGTGGTGTGGCTGGTGAAGTGCAGCAACGAGACCTGGTATCCAGCCACCAATGGAGGCAATGCTATCACCATCAAAATGTGTGAATCTAGCCCAGCAAGCCCGATCGACATCATGGATGGAGGACAAAATGTCATTTGGTCAAATGTGCCAGCAAGGCTGCGAGCCTGGCTAAAGTTGCTGTCCACTCCTGGAGTGGAACAATACAAATGGATACAACAGAACAGAGGTATCCGTCAGTACCTGCACCCTCCAGGAAGAAGGACGAGGTATCAACACAGAGGGACCGTACAAGGAGAGAGACAGGTTGACGGGTTTATAAATGATATTCCAACAGTTGTATGACGATCCTTTGTATTCAACATAGTTATATGGGGTCAAATGTTGTAAATGTGTTGTGATCATGAAATGAGTGTTTGATAAAGGTAAGTGGGCACTCATTTGTGAAGGTCACGTCAGAAAGCTGAGTGCCGTAAAAAGCACGAGAAAGGTATTAAACCAGTGTGGTTTACAGGAAACCAGTAAGCTCACAGGGACTCTGGTGTAATGTTGGCCTCAGGGCCCCGGCACTAACCATAGCAACACCACGGGTAATATGTCACTAAGGCTAACAAATCACTCAAGCGTGTCATATAAGTCCGGCTGCTAAGATTGGATAGAGCTCTTACCTGTCTTTATTTAATTGGATCAAAAAAAAAAAAAAATACCAGAAGAAAACATTTTTTCGCAAAAACAAAAGGTGGTGTAGGTGTTTCATGATAATGATCTAGAAACTGTTGATCTAGTGTTCGTTGATCTGATCAAAGAAGGATTATCTTTACAAGGTGTGTCTAGATAATAGTCTAATCCATAGAGGTTTAAGAATTTGTCTATGTAATCTTATGCTTTTCTTTAAATTTTCTTAAAATTCTATGCTATATTCACATGAGCACAAGTTACCTAATTATGCATGCTTAAAAAAAAAAAAATCTAGAGGTGTTGAGTGGTGTCATTTACCAAGAGTTTGATTCACGTGTGTTGCAAAAAATCGTTGCCTTCGATTTCGTGCCTTCAAAAGGTTAATTACAATGTGTGAATCATTGCTGTATGTACTCATAAACTGTTTGCACCCACAGAACAGGTCAGACGGTGGGCCACATAACGGTGAAGTTACCTCTCTTGAACAGTTAAAGAGAGGAAGTTCCCCACGTCATGTTGCCAGGTCAGAATAGAGATCTATCAATGAATATCACTGGGTCATCTGTAAGTGCCTTCTTGAACGCACAAAAAGTGCTGAAATCTTCAAAGTGATTGATGCTTTCTTCAAAGAAAATGACATTTCATTGGCTAAATGTGTTGCACTGTGCACCGACAGCGCAAGAGCCATGGCTGGATTAAAAAGTGGCCTAATCGCGCTTGTCAGGGATGTGGCTCCAGAGGTGATTTGAGAGGCACTGCATGTTGCACAGAGATTCACTTGTTGCCAAGGACATGAGCGCTGAACTGTCTGATGTCATGGACTCGGTCGTGAAAGTTGTGAATACAGCCAAGAAGAGTGCTTTGCAAACACGACTCTTCTCTAATCTCTGTGCTGCTAAAGGAGAAGAGCACACTGGGCTGCTGTACCATTCTGAGGTGCGCTGGCTTTCACGCCAGTTTTGGCACGTGTGTTAGAATTACGCACGTCTATTCAGTTTTTACTTCTCCAAAAGCGCACAGAGCTGGCCGCACTTTACAGCGACGATGTCTGGATCACCAAACTTGCATATCTTGCTGACATTTTCGCTGAGCTGAACAGACTTAACAGTTCTATGCAAGGTGGCAACACACATGCCTTTCAGCTCTATGACAGGATGGAAGACTTCGTCAAAAAGATAAGAAAATGGAGGAAGCGTGTCGGGGAGGGAATATTTTCCATGTTTCCATCAGTGGATGAGCTGGGAGATTCTGCTGTGCTCTCGCCTTCCGTAACACACGCTATTCTTGCGCACTTGGAGGCGCTCCATGGTCAATTCAGGAACAACTTTTCTGAGGCCGACTCCTGGCGCAGGGACAAGACATGGATATAGTTTCCAACCAGAGACAACGCAGCAGACGGCGCATGCCTGACGGTGACAGAGGAGGATCAGCTCATTGAACTGTCCACTGACAGCACGTTCAGAAACATCTATGTAACTAAACTGCTCACCCAGTTCTGGATATCTTGCCAGAAAGACTTTCCACAACTAGCAGAAAAAGCTATGATGAGCCTGTTGCCCATTGCCCTTTGCGATATCTTTGTGAAAGTGGATTTTCCTCACTCACCTACCTGAAAAACAAATACAGGTCAAGACTGCAGCCTGAGGCTGATATGACTCTCTGCCTGACAACCTCCATACATCCAAGGTAACCAAGTTCTGTGCTACTCATCAAGGTCAGACATCTCACTAATGTGGGGGTATGTATGCCATCCATGGAAAGTCTTTCTGGCAAGATATCCAGAACTGGGTGAGGTTTGAGGATTCACTGCCCACATGTATGTTTAACATTAAAACATGAATCTGTCAATTATGTTAATAGTTCAGTATTGTATGTTTATGCATGCCAGTGGCACTAACAAGTAGCACTAATTTTCGTTTCCACATTTATGTTTTAAAAATGTCCATTTGAATAGCTTTTATGCATGATTATGTGCAATTGACAGACATTGTTGATCTTTGCAGGTATCAGTTTATTATGTTATGTTTTGTTTATGAATGGCAGTGGCATGGCCACCCTGCTCACTGTACCTTGCACATGTTTGAAATAAAAACATGAATATATGAACCTGTGTATTATTTGAATATCTTAGTATTGAATGCACAATAATAAGGTACATTTATACATGGCACTATAGGACCAGTTTAATATAAAAGACAATTTTATACAATATATATAAGTAGGGGGTCCCCGCTCCATCTTTCAATCAGTTTGGGGGTCCTTGGCCTGGAAACGTTGAAGACCCCTGGTATATACTATAGTACGATAAACTAACTGTAAACACAATTTTGTTTGTAATGTGAGTTTGATAACTTTTTTTGTCAGTATAGCATTACAATATCTCACTAACTCACCAACATTAAAACAAAGTGCCTGAAGTGCATAGCTTCAAAGCAGTCCACTAAAAAAAATAAAGTTTTTGTTTTTCACTTAGGTTTCTTTCCCTTTTTTGGCAGAAACTGAGGTAGCTTTTGGCACTTTGGGCAACACCATTTTCCTTGCGATGCAACCTTAACATTAATGCACGAGTAGTGAAACCACTTAATATGACATTTTTCATTGTCACACAGAATCATCCTTTCACACACCATCTGGTTATAGGCCTCCAAACTTTTATAAGATTTAAGGTCTTCCACTGTGTATGGCTTGGCGAGAAAACCAGGTAGTTGACGATATCAGGATACGCAATAGATGGAAGACTCTCCGGGTCATCATTGATCCAAGATGAGGGAGCCAACTCGTGTGGATCTGCACCACCAATAAACCGTAACTTTTCCAAATATCGTGCCCTTTCCTGTGGACCAAGTCCTTCCCTGTATGCCTTTGCATCTATAACGCATTTTGAGGAGCTTTTCTGTGGTTTCGGACATTTATCCATCGCAGTGTTTACCTCCGAGTGCCCCCAATATGGCCGCGCATCCGGGTTACCGCCCAGAACGTGACATAGGTGAAAACCCTCTATTATGCGCCTAATATATATATATATGTGTGTGTGTGTGTGTGTGTGTGTGTGTGTGTTAGGCGCATTCAAGTTGAACTCCTGCTGACTGCATCAGCGCGATCTGCTGGCGACTGCAGGGGCGGGGCTACAAACGCTGCTATGAAGTCAGACACTCTCTCTTCCCGTAGATGTGACGTGACTTGGCTGAGCTTGCGGTGTTTGCCTTCCTCGTCTGGGAAGAAGTGGAGGAAATTGAAATTCCATTAATGTTTGAGGAAAATCAACAACGACTGCGATCAGTTTTCTTACCTGATGCTATGGGAACTTTGCTGGCCTTTTTCTCATATTAATCTCCTTCGGAAATTTTTCAATCAGAGATGTTCAAAATAGTAGACAACCAAAACATGTAGGATGAGGGAATAGAGCAGTGGAACCTCTGCCGTGTTGCATGTAGACGACTGGGGATCAAGACCCGTGTCAAGCCTGTCTTTTGCAGAGGATGTATTCATCTGATTAGTTTTATATATATAACGTTATAAGTTCATATTTAGAGACAACAGAATGTGACAGCTTTGCAGAGGTGGCAAGTAACGAAGTAAAAATACCTCGTTAGCACTTAAGTAGATTTTTCAGGTATCTGTACTTTACTTGAGTATTTATTTTTCTGATTACTTTTTACTTTTACTCCCTACATTTAAAAATATTTTTTTGTACTTTCTACTCCTTACATTGTCAAAACAGGCTCGTTACTTTTTTTTTTTTTCCTGGGCCGATGACGACACAGCGTAAAACTTGCAGCAGCAGCGACATGGAGGAAGAAAGTGAACAAACCAGGGAACGACGACGCATCATATTCGGAGAAGCAAGACATTCCCCATTCATGACCTTATTTAAAAGAACTGTTTGAGGTTGTCGGCTCAAAGAATGATTCACGGCGAATGCATTGTGTCCTGTGCTGACCTAAAAACCACGAGCTTCTGGCGTTCAAGAGCTTTCCGTCTAATCTGAATAAACACATACAGGTACGGTGTTTTGCAGTTGTTATCATTAGCTCATTTAGCATTTCTTGTAGGCCAGTTTACAACGTTAGCAATGCTATGACAACACATTGTTTTGATAGTATTGAGCTAACCCTAGCTAGCGCTCGGTTAAAAAAACAACAACCCAATAATCCTCAATTAACTGTTAATTGCTGTTTTGCCACTGTTGTGAGGCGTTACTCTTCAGGGCTCTCTGCCAGAAAACCCCTCTTGGGTAGGTTTAGGGATTGAATGGTGATTTAGGTTAAAGTAAATACATGTTCTGTCAGTAAAAGCTTTTAAGCCGAAAGGTCCGATTGACCGCATTAATACTGAATACTTGTAAAACTGAATCAACTGAATCTCTGTATTTTATGCCTTTTGTTTTGATTAGGCAGTGGGGCAACCTGCGGGGAGTAGTTATTGGATATGCACCTCTCCTTGCATGCGGTGTGGTATGTTTAAAGGGTAGTGGTCACTTCACTGGTTGTAGGTTGGATTTTCTTGCCGTGTAAGTTGTAGTGGTTGCAGTGATCAGTGTGCGCACGAGGTGGTCTCTATTGGGGTCTGCGATAGAATCTCCCCGCCATAAGTACCCTGTCCTGCCTATTTCTTATAACTGTTTACCTTTTATTGTGTTTAATGTTGTTGTGAAGCATTTGCAATTTATACTAGTTGTCTCAACTTTTAAAACTGTGGAATAAAATAATTTGGACTAGTCTTGACATTTTTCTGTTCATTTTCAGGTCTTTTGCCAGTATAATTTACCTTTTTAAATAAACCTTATTTGAGAGCTGAATGCAAGTCTCCTGCTCTTCTTGAACCCTTTAAGAGTTGTGTCAACACTCAGATGGTTGATGTTTAGGGCTGGTATAGTTCTAGTCTGTGTATCTGTCCCTTTTGTAACCTGGGTGAGGTCACACATGGCTGCGGCCACACGGCTGCTACTTATTTGAAAGTATTTGATATTTGAGTAGAAAAGAGGCGCTAATGGATATGGAAATTCATCGAAACACTCGTCATATACGTCAGCGTAGATGAGAGCCAATTAGGGCAAAGTCCTGACGTCATGAAGGTGGGTCTAGGGTCGCACAGTACCTGGTGAACAACTGTGCAACTGCTCTGCAGCCGCCTTGCTCCCGCAATAACTTAAGGTCATGTGACATCAGATGCGAAGCAGAAACCTCTCCCATCCAGGTCATCGTGGACACATTTTAACCAGCATGCAGTGACTCCTGAGTAATTTGGTGCCCTAGGCAAAATCTTAGGTGGCGCCCCCTTGTATCGCAGTCAATTTCACAATCGATTTTCATACACTCACACAGAAACTGCATGTATATATTTAAGATTTTATTTCTTTTAAGTCAAAAATATCCCACCAAATAAAAACTGAGGAAAGAAACAAGTGATGGTAAAAAAAATACAGTATAAATAAGGCATTGTGCAAACATATTATCTCTCAGCCTCAGAGTGCCATCTCTCACTTATCTATTGTCAGCCGCTTTGCAAAACGGCCTCCAACTCCTTCCATGTTGCCATGTGGGTATTGTGCTCCTGGTTATCCTCATGAACCTTCAGCAGATGGCTTACATTGTTCCAGTCCTTTAGTCCTTCCTTATTAAGTCTGTATTCTTTTGGAGAAAACATTTAGCAGCAGAAGCAGTGTGAGCTATCATTTCTGTTTGAGTACCTCAGCCAGCTTCTTTCATTTTTTCAGCATTGACTTAGACTCTGTAACAAAAGTCATGTTGACACTCTCCCATCTTTGTTTTTGGAAAAAATTTGTCACTGCTTTTTTATTTGAACTGGTCCTCTGTGAACTAACTCTCATCTCACTTTGTCAGTTAGAAGAGATGTCCAGTCAGCAGGTCTGTTGGTGCCTTTAGTCCTGATGCTGTGTCACTCTGCTGTGCTGAGGTAGAGGGACAGGAGCACCTGATGCTGTGTCACTGGGCTGGTGGTGAAATATGTTAAAGTGCACCTGAAGAGAGAAGAGAAGTATATGACCCCTGCATGTTACATTTTAATTAAAAAAAACAAAAAAACAGATGTGTGCTATACATAGACTAATAATGAAAATGTGATGAGATTCATTCAACGTTATTGTCACTGCAATGCAATTCAGTCTAAACAGATTGCAAGTGCAGTGTACATATATGTTTCGCCTATGAATGATATGGGAAAGCTAAGGTGTGGAGTATTAACAGTAATACACTTTAACTGCACTTTAACACTGATGTAAACTCTAACAAACATAAACTGTGACACAATAAGCCATAGGTTTACAACTACACTATTACAAAGGGGATGGAAAACTAATTTTTATTCTAAGCATTTTAACTGACATACAAGCAGGAAAGACACCTGTAAAATAACACCTGAACAGGCCTAACGTTAACTTTACAAAGGCCCCTGATGAATTTAAGGTGGAGTAACATTAACACACGTCGACTCAGCTATTTATTGATTATTAAACGATGCTGCTATCGTCCAAAGTAAGCTAGCAAGCTAACACTCTGCTCCAACAACGGTAACTACGATCATTAAACTATTTATTTCCTTTCGCTTCATCGCATTGGCGTTACTGTACCTGTATCTTCTTCACGTTTTTCTTCCTCTTCTTTCCTTCATTTCTTTCACTGGGCGCCGGATGGTTTTAGTCTTTTGGACCTGTGGTTCCGCTACAGCATCAGTAAATCTCTCTCTGGGTCTTGGGGTCTCGGTGCGGTCTGATTCAGGCAGCTCGCCTCTCGACCCGCCCCCCCTCACAGTGGACAGGTACACAGGCCCGTAGCCAGCCTTGTGGAGGGGGGGGATCTTTTTTCCCAAAAAGTGGGCTTCACCACCCGCCCCGACTAAATACACGAGCACACTTGATACGTTTTAATTTATATATTTTTATTCATTATACTCTCACTTATACATGACATGTTTCTCTCGTCAGTTGTCTCTCTGTTGTTCTCCTCTGTTGACATGAATGAACATGAATTAATTAACCTACCATCCAAACTTTCCATTAACATGAATTAATTAATTGAATTAAATTTAAGTGTATTGTCTCTCTTGTGATGTGACCATTTTAGCCACTATAGGCATACTTTCTCTTCTAATGTGGCAGTGGATGAGCTCGTACTCATCACATTTGGTACAGTTGATTATTTTTAGATTATTTTTTTCCATGCATAGCCTATTACAACAATTTTTCACCATAATTCACTTTTATAAAAAAAATTCTGATTATGGACACTTTTCAAATGTAATATTTTCCCACTAACCCTCGCAGTGTTTCTGTGGCTTTCTCCTTGCCTGTCTCTCTGTTGCTCACCTCTGCTGTCTGTCTGTTGTCTGTCTCCATTTCTTTCCTCTGCTGCATGTCTCTGTTAACATGAATGAATGAATTGAATAAATAAACATGAATGAATTTAATGAAAATGAACCATCTCTCTATTATCATCCAAACTTTGCTTTTAGTGTGAATCAATGAATTGAATTAAATTTAGGTGTACTATTTCTCTACTATCGGACAGTTGTCTTTTCTGTCTGGGCTACCTCACCGTCACTATCCGTGGCTGCTTATCTTCCTGACCCACGTGCTGACCCACTGCAGGAGCTGCTGCATCTGTCTTTCCCTGTACATTGCCGTCACCTTGCTGGGCTAACTCAACAGCGCCATCAACTCTGTCATCCACACCACCTTCAGTATCGGGTTCTGCAAGGCCTTCATCAGGATCCTGCATAGCTGAGAGAGGGGAGGGGGGCAGAAAGAAAGAGAGAGAGAGAGAGAGAGAGAGAGAGAGAGAGAGAGAGAGAGAGTTCAGGCAAAGACTCCAAAATCAAAAAGATATTTTACATGAGAAAATGGATTTTCTCATACAAACATGTTATATATTATATATTTAATTTGTGTATCACTAGATGAAACAACTATCGAAGTCCTGCAAAGCCACTGCATCAGGGTCATGACATGCAATGTGACTATTATTGCTGTAAGGTCTGGCTCAGGTTAAACCCTTTATAAAACATTAATGAATACAGCAAAAGAAAGACATTTAACCCAGTTGGCTCTATGGAATGTTCTTCTATTTTCCTTTGTGTATGAATTCTTATAAATCCTCAAAGTGTGATGTACAATCAAGTGTTTTACATCATTTTTTTTTTTCAAAACAACCTGTGCTTTAAGAATATGCATGCTGTGTTATGACTGTATATGACTGTGTTGTCATATGAAAAATTGATATGACCAAATACAAAATTGATATGACCAAATATAGAGGGGACAATAAAAAACGGAAAATTAATTTCACACACATGGTAAACACACAGAAAATTATTATGAAGTTGTTTTTAAATGTTATATAGCTGTTCTTTAAGGTCTTGGGGATTAGGGGAATTATAATCAAGGCTCCTTCATCTCAGGCCCATTTACTGGTCTCAACTTTATGTATTAGGATTTATGCGAGATTTCCTGATAGATATTTTTCACACATGCTGTGTAGCCTGCAGTTTCATTTTACAGCTGGTACACATGTTTGTTTTCACTCTGGTCCTAATGCAGCACCACGGACGGAGCGTCATGTTTCCATGACGACTGACCAGGAAATGACGTGCGGTACGTCATGTCTACATAACTCTCGATTGTAGCACAAGAGTACCTATCCCATATTTTGATGATTAACTAACTTCCGCATGAGACTTCCGGTATGGATCGGATAAATAGCGGCTTTTATTTTGGTGATTAACCACAACTTCCGGTTGGGACTTCCGGTATGGATTGGATATATGGCGGCGCCCTTGTCGGGCATCTTGACTGCAGATGGGTGCCTCCATAGACATATATACATGTATATATGTATATGTATATATGTCTATGGGTGCCTCTCCCTAATAAATAATGGCGACCTCAAGTGGCGCAGATCTCTCATTTAAATGTAAGTATTGGGTCTACTCAGTTTTTACTCATTTTATCGTCAAACGCCAGATATGTTAAACTTAAAGGGACCTCAAAATATCAGTTAAAATACGTTGGTAATGCTCAACTTAATGCCTTTTACTTTCAGCCATTAGACGTTCAGAGGTTGACTTATATCTTATATCGTACTGTGACTGTGGAGAAGTTATAGACTCGTTTTACTTTATGTACATAAATGGACCAAGATGAACAGATTTAGATCAGGCTGTGATCCGTGTAAAGTCTAGTTGGAATAAAGAGCTAAGTTTATGATTATCCTGATGATGATTATATATATCTTTTTGCTGTATTAGAAACCTTTTGTCTGTTGACGTAACAAACATCTTTTACATTTCATCGTGTTTTAGGGAGCAAACAGAGAGCTTCATCGCTGTCTGAGGTCAGAACAACATTAGTTCACAGGACGAAACATTCCGCCACCTGGATGGAAGTAATGCAATAATATATAATAATAAATAATAAAAAGCCGATCTGTCAGCCCTGATGTCACTTTTTGTAAATCTTTGCATCGCTGTGTTAATGTGATCTTGTGTTGACCTTTTCTCTTGCTTCGCGGAGGATGAAGGAGGACATGAGGCTGCAGAGAGGATGGAGAGGCTCTTCTCTGCTCCAGAGGACAATCCTTACATTATAGCTGTTGTTATTTAGTTAATGTATGGCTTCTTTTTATATTATTTGTTCATAATTGTTCATTTTATATAATTCATGAAATAAAATATGTCGTATTGTTGCACGTTGTCTATTCCATTCAGTATTTACAGCTTAAGCACAATTTATAACAGCAAACACCATCAAGTGCTACTTTTCAGGGACAACAAGGGATTGAATGTTTTCTTTTATTATTAAGGTCTTAACATTTACAACTACTTACAAAATGACAGCATAAAACATATTAACTATTAACAAAAACAATTATTATTAACAACAATATTTAAACAGTTACAGATGATGGACAGTAACAGGCTGAGCAGGAGTCCCTGCAGTGCGGCTGGGCTGGATGGTGTCAGTGGGACATCATCTGGGTCGGTACTCAGGGTGTTTGGGGGTCCAGTCTCCTCTGTCCACCACATCGTCCATCAACTGGGTCTGCAGGTCTGACTCATTCGACGGCTGCAATGTCACTAAGAATGTTTTAAGAAAGAGGCAAGAATTACAGTTTCATACTCTAATTATAATAATAATAATCATAATAAATTACAACAAACAAAACTATCTACCAAACACTTTAAATACAAAGCCTTTAAAATCATAATAAAACCATATGTGGCGATCAGCAGTTTACATGTCAGCATTAACGTAATGTATCAGTATGTTAATGACCCCAAACTGTTAGCTAGCCAATAATGATAATATTGATAACATTATGTGGGTTCAATAACAGGTTCACCTCTCCACGGTCATCTCAGCCGGAGATAAACCAGAGCCGCTTCTCCTCTTCCTCAACATGGAGGAGGATTAAAAAGGAAATCAGGAATTCCTGAAGCTCAAACAGATCTGACAGTCAAACTTTACTCTTCTTGTCATTTTTGCGGACCTGGGCTGCATAAATAGTGACGTACGGGTAGGGGCGGGATCATCTCGCAACCAGGAAATCCTGCGAAGGGTAGACCGTCCAATTTCACAACAGCCTGACGCTGCCTGCAGGTCTCTCTGAAGGACCCTGCCTTTGCTGGTGGCGAAGGATGGGTCCTTGAAGGATGCTGCCCCTGAATTTGGACACAGCCCATGTGTCCCCGTTGCTAACTTAGTTTAGCACAATTCGTTAAACAACATTTGGACTTTCGTGTTGTTTCGCACTTCTCTTTCATCTTTTGGTCTCAACTTCTATTATAGCACGCATTGGTTTCGGCTTGTTGGAAATGACCAACCGTACCACGGTTAGTAGCGAAGTTATGACTAGGCCGCGATAGCCGCGGCCACTAGCAGCTATCTGGTCGCTATGTAGCCTATGGATCCCGTGAGCAAGTGCCACAAGACAGTCAACCAAAAAGGCCGTCCATACCAGGTAACACAGGCTCCCTTTTGTTCTTGAAGTCTTAGATTCTTCTTGGTTTATTTTCTGAATTTGGCAAATGAATAAAGAGTGAAAAAATCTGACAACAAACTGACTCACAACAACAGGCACTATTAATTTACAAGTAAGGTCCTGGCATTTTTTGACACTCCCACCTTATTGATATGGAAAAGGTTGGATACCATGTATCAGTTTAACTATGAAAACTTTCATAAACGAAGAAAATCAATATACCTTTTTCTTATCCTGTCTTTCTCTGTAGAACTGACAACGCCAGATGAAAGGTCACTACAACAAAAAGAATGGCTAAAAAAACAACTCTGAGCCCTTCTCCCAGGTTCAGTTGTACATGAAGGACACAGTCTTGTACCGTGCCAACTGGATACGGGCAAATAACTCAAAGGATGTCTTGGAGATACTTACCGAGTACCCTCACCTCATCAGTCGGGGCATGGTATGGGACCACTGGAACATGTTGCATACACTGTGCATACCGTACTTACATTTTAAGAGAGAGTGTCCTGTTTTTGTTTTTTGTTTTTCAGATTGCACAGGACTTCCTGGTGATGCATGGCGAGGCTTCGCCAAAACTATGTGAAATGTGGCTGCCTGAATATGCAGAGAAAGGTCCTGCATTTAGCCAAAAAGAACAGAGAGCTGCCTTCATTTGCTGATGACAACATGACACCGGGTAAGTTAAAACTAACTTAATTGTTTGTTGTATTGCAAGAACCTGTGATTCCTTTTCTTTTAATCACATTTGTCTGTATGTCTAGACACAAATGATATATGTTCATTTACTATACAGTAATTGTATTTTTCAGTTTTTGAGGTATTGAAAAGGTCTTAAAAGTTATTAGGCAAGTCAAGCTTATATAGCCTATTTTATTTTTTACAAACGATCCCAAAGGGCTTTACATAGCATCATAACAACATTCTCTGCCCTTAGACTCTCATGTGAAAAACTTTATAGAAAGGGTGAGGAACAGAGGAGGGATCCCTCAGTCTGGAGGGGCAGACATGCAATAGAAGTTGTTTGCAGACAAGAACACACATAAATAGTTTGCAACATGGAAAATGGAATTAATTATTTTTCAATTAAAGAAGAACTGATTGAGGCAACTTCTGATGGGCGGGCTGGGCCATATACAGGGAAGGGGTGGGGAGCAGGCCAGCTTAATGGGAGTACTGGTGGACAGACTTGTTGGGTTAGGGGTAGTGGGGTAGAGCTCTGGAGAAATCTGTGGAGAATACGGAGATCATTTTGGGATGAGTCTTTATTTTAATCACATTAAATGCCACCCACACCATATTGATACCCTGAATATTGTTGCCCCACAGATGCCAAAGGGGAACTATCCCTCAGACTGTTACCTGATATGATGCCACAGACGGTGTACAGAGTTGGCAAGAAGACTCTACGGCACACCAATGAGGAGTCAAGGGCTGCCTTTATACACCTCAGGCCTGTAAGTAAAATTTTGCATACTAGAAAGTAATATGAAATGGGGAAAAGTTGCCATACCACTGATTTTTTTATTTAAAATGTTAGTTTTCTAACTTAGTGGTTCTCAACTGGTCTACCCTCAGGACCTTTTTCTTGTCATGCTCACATCCACGCCCCACTCAAAATGTGCCCAACAGTCGAGAACTGCTCAAACTAGATTTAATTTGGCTTTGTTGTATAGTTTACCAATATTATACCACAAACTAAACATCTGTTATCTTGCTGTGGATTCACTTTCAATGCAACATTCACTTCCTTTTATCTATCTTTCTTTGTATTTGTCTTAGGTTGGAACAAATATGGTGGAGTATCTCCAACAGGCCAAGCCCTACCCGTCAGTCCTGGCCCTGGGAGAGCCTCAGGAATGTGCCTCTCAGGTTTTTGTCATCTTGGCAGGCCAGGCACTCCCCCAGCCAACACTCCTTGGGGCAGTTGATGTATGTTTTAAGGCGTTCTACGTTTTCGACGTCAACTACCCCAAGGAGTCTTCCACTGCCTGGGAGTTTCTAAAACAAGTGGTTTATCAGATAGAAGGACCAGAGTCAAAGCCGGTCAAATTTTTGAAAACTGCATTGCTGAATTGCAGACTTGAGTAACTGTCTAAACCACCACTGTTCCAAAAAATGTTTGACATAAGTCATATCCAGTTCTGGAATTTTCTCTAATGTTTGAGAATGATTTGTGTTTTTATCTCCAGTAAAGTTACCAAATTCTGTCAAATGTTTGACAGTTGTGTTTGTCAAATAAATACATATTCTTGTAAAATAAATACACATTCTTGTAAAAATGTTCATTCTCATTTTTTGCTTGGTGGCAATGGAATAAAAATAATTCTGATCAGTAGTTGTAGCTAAAGGACCACTTCTAAATTTTTTTAACCTTATCGTCTGTGGATTCTGTAAACCTTTCTTTTATTTGGGGTTCTGTGGGTGCACAGTGATCATTCCAAACTTTTTTACCAGTGACATGACTGCCATTCACTTAATCAGTGATGTCATTTGTAGACCAGTTTCAAGCGCTCCCCATGGAACCACAGAACACCAAATAGAACACATTTCCTAAAATATGGCATACTGAATACACAGAACTAGTTTAGGCTTTATGCCGAGCTCCACTACTTCCTGAACTTAAACAGGCTCCTTTACTTCCTGACATTATTGGACAAACTGATTAATCCAGGTGTGACTGACTCTGACCTCAGTAGTCACAACCATGGTCAGACACACTTGAATTAATCAGTTTGTCCAATAATGTAAGACAGGAAGTAAAGGAGCCTGTTTAAGTTAAGGAAGTAGTGGAGCTCGGCATAACCCAGCACTATTCAATTGAACCCAATTGCTGGGTCGAATAAGGACAAACCCCTTTTTTGGGTTATTTTAACCCAACGGGTTGGGTTATTTTTTTTTTCGACTCAACT